>WYDI02022960.1:0-23061 GCA_009867235.2 Psittacus erithacus
TAAGTCTGAACCCATTACCCCTTGTCCTATCACTACAGTCCCTAATGAAGAGTCCCTCCCCAGCATCCCTATAGCCCGCCTTCAGATACTGGAAGGTCTGAAGATACATAGGTCTGAAGAAATCCAGATCCAATGGATTTTAGTGCACCTCACAAAATCTGCTTTATTTGTTTTCTTCTCCATTTTGTCACCATTGTCACAGTTCACTGACACTTTCCTTGGCTTTTTCCTCATCTCTATCTCCCTGATGTCAGTTTTGATCAAAGGCCCTTCTATAACAAAGAGCCCTGTCCCCTCTTGCCACCTGCATCATTTATTTCCCTAGTGACAACTGTGTAAAGGCTAACTTAAGGCCAGGAAGCACAGGATGTGGAAAAGAAAGGCATGCAGGAGACCCATGGCAGCTTGATGCTCTTCAAACAAAATCACTTCATATCATAAATACTGATCATGAGCAAGAATGGCAAGAAGGATTAGAGCAACTTAATCATTTATTCCATGTTGATTGTACAAACATTTAAGATTGCACTTAGGCAAAGCAAATTGGGACACGATTAGTTTAGCCGTTAATATCACACCCATTGCTAAAACACTGGCTGTCTGCATTAGGTACATTAAAAATACATCAAAGTCCCTCTAGAGGAGCTCTCATTTCGTTTCATGTTCTGATCAGTGAGAACTATTTACTTGAGGACTAACCAATTCCAGGTGTTGACCTTCCAGAGGGATATCACCTGGGTAATGCTGGGAGAAGGTCCAGACAGTGGGATGGGAAGCTTGGAACGCCAATTGTGGGAAGGCTGGAGGCCAGTCTGTCCCTGGCTTAACTTTGAGCAGCCTGTCTGCTCTGACATTTCCCTTTCACACAAGGTCCATAGCTAAGCAAGAGAGCTGAAATATCATCACTGATGTATTATACAGAGATGGAGTAGTGGTAGGAGGAATCTCTAGTTCATGTAGTATCTCAAGGCATGTATATCTCTATGACATCCTGAAAACTGAACTCAGAATCAGGTCTTGGGGGGTTTGCTACCTCAGACCCACCATCTAGAACTTGCTCTTTCATTCTGCTAACTAGAGGGAGGATTTCTGTGGAGAATATGCAGCAGTTGCATTTCAACTTTAGAAGATTTCATTTATTGAGTTTATTACTCAGAATGAGTGACAGGGCATGATGCTGAATTTGTGAGAGCCAAAGCTCTGTTCCTGGAGGCTGCTGAGCATCCTCATTCTACGCTGAACTCACTGTAAGTTGTTATTTAACACAGGATTAGGCTTGAAGGAAGTGAGTGTGAAAAAACCACAAACATTTGCATTTTATATGCAAACTAGAGTTAGGATCCGGATTAACAGGTGGAAAATGTGAACACAAATACTGGAATGTTCCTCAGCCCTCTTCCAATTTCCTCCTTCTGCTATGCTAGGAAAGACAGCCCATGTCTGTCCAATAATTGCACTGGAATATCATTGCTACACTAGAACCGAAAGGTGCCAGAGCTCTGCGTGGTGCAAAGTGCTGAGCAAAGGATACAGAGCACATAACTGAGAGCATGTGGTGTGGAAAGACCATGTCAGGATAAGGTAACTGGAATGAGAGCAGCATTTATCTGTGCAACTCTGTGCATGCATGTGTGTATGTGCAGAGAGAAGGCAAGGGACTTGCCGCAGGAGACACCAAGGCAGCTCAAGTCTTCTTACCCCTCTGACCCCTGGATCCTCAGCAATCCCCACTGGGGAGCTCAAGAATAGCCCAGTGTAAAACCCACTTGTATCCACTGAGGGTCTGGTGAGTTTTCCCCTTGTTTTGTTCTCTCTAGTCACACACTTAAGAAATACCAGCTTCTGTGACTCTACCAGTCCCCAGAGTGAACAGAAAGTGACTTGGAGCCTGGGGCAAGAGCTGCAAAGGGCTCTAGTGTCCTACTTTGCTAAAATAGCATAATAAATATGTATATGGAAAATAGAAATATATTAAAAGGACATCACTCATGATTGCTCTTTCCCTTTGAATCATTAACTGGAATGATGTCTCTTGCTGGAACACTGAGCAGGAGAGTGTCTCTCCAGCTCAGACCCATACGTCAGTGTTTGGGGAGAGAACCAGACCCATGGATGAAGTTATAAATTAAACTTTTATGAAGGCACAAAGAACATTCTTATGTTCTTTTTATATCCCCATATAAGGGTAATGCTGATAAATTATCTGAGGCACTAGAAGGACGTTTTACCTTTGTGCCAACTGGCTGCTTTTCACTTTGCCTTATCTCACTAGAACTCAGTTTCCATCTCTGCATCTACTAATGTATTTACATGTTCGTATGAGGATATGCTTTCCATTCTTGCCTCCCCACATTCTTTAGGATTGAGGTATAAATCGCTCTCTTCATTATAGACCACTCACTAAGATATCTTTCTTACTGTACTTCTAGCCAGCTTCACATCTGGGATATTATCCTATATGCCTTAAGCAGCTGAGTGGTTAACTGTGTATACTAATAACACAAATTAATGCCCAACTGCAGACATAATTACAAGAACTGAACCTATTATGGCCATAACTGAAGTGTCACACTTGACAAAGCATTCAACCACTGCGTAAAGGAGAGCAGCTCTATCAATACTTCAGAAACTCCAGGAATGCAAAGCAAATATAGACACCATATATAAAAGGGGGATGGAAAGTGATCAAGGTTTTAAAAAGACAAGCTATGATGGCATGTCCTAATGGATGGCACATCCATCATTTCTATGTTGAGTAGGCAGAAGGAACAATTTCTCTCTGGGGCTTTAAGGAAAGAGAGAAAAGAAAGGAAAAGGATAAGAAGCCCTTGCCCCCTGCACAATTTTAGGACTATAATATGGCTCAGAGATAATAAAGGTTCTGGGATGGGAAAGGGAAGGAGACAGTAGGTGGAGTCCTGTGCTTGCTCAGTGCAGGAGAAACACAGTGCCACTAAGCCCGAAGTGTGCTGGTGTCCTTCCTGCAGCTGGGACTTACAGAGGTTCCCATGTCCACCACTCCGCTTGCTTTGATGAGCTTTATGGAGAAGTGTCTTTACTGGTTTCTCAGTCCCACAGCCCAGATTTCATAGGGGCTGTGGGATTCTGTCAGTGGGCATAAGAGAAAGAAGACTGTTCATCCTTGGGGATGGGGAGAACTT
This sequence comes from Psittacus erithacus, assembly GCA_009867235.2. Taxonomy (NCBI): domain Eukaryota; kingdom Metazoa; phylum Chordata; class Aves; order Psittaciformes; family Psittacidae; genus Psittacus; species Psittacus erithacus. The sequence goes on from WYDI02022960.1 coordinate 3,162, forward strand.
GACGAATGTGACAGAGAAACAGCTTATGGTCACGCTTGTTCTTTGGGATCACTGAGGTGTGTCAATCATCTGATCCTTCTCAAGCTGGCGGAGAACTTGGCCAGGAGAGGGCGGGTGGCCTGTTGCATAAGGAAGAGTCTTGGCAGAGGAGATGCAAGATGTCCATCATGCAGCCATTCACTCCTCAGCTCTGACATCACAGGCCATGTCCCAAGCTCATCATGTCACCACGGCAGGCCGGGAAGTGAGTAACACTGCCGGAACATGACCTGTGTGGGACAGTCATGACAGCAATTAGCAATGTGCTGGGGAGAGCTTCTCAACACTGCCCTTTGCCTTGCTTCTATTGCCATCTCCTCTAGCCCTGCTGATAGTCTTCCCCATCAGCAACGTGCTATGACTGCAGCTGCCTCTGAAAAACATATTCTAGTACTGGCAACAAGCTACCTGTGATCCATGGGAAGAGCATCCCGTTTGTGTTTCAGGAGACCAATTATTTTGGTTCCCATGCACATTGCATGGAACTACATCTCAATTCTAGCTGCACTTGAGCCACTCACAGCATCAAAAGGAGCTGGTGCTGCAGCTGTAATGCCCCTTCGACCAAGCCCACCCCTTTTACAGGCCACATTGTAGGTGTCATCTTAAAGAGCTGCCACGCTCACAGAATACTTCCAATGGCTTTATTTCTGGTGGGATTTACTCTTCCTTTGAGCCACTGTTTATGAGCGTTGATCTCAAACTTTCCTTGCAAGCCACTATAGAAGCAACATAAACATCTGGAAAGCCAACAGCCTCTTAGGCATGGTTTCATGGATCACCAGTGATTTCTGGACCACAGTTCAGCCATTGGTACAAGTCACTCCATCAGAAGTAAAGGGCTAGAAAAAGAAACCTGACCTTATGTCGAGGGAATGGATGCTATTCTTGCTATTTGAGAAGCTAGCCATGAGTGCCTGAATCATACAGCCTCAAGCCACTGAAGAGTAATAGTCACATGAGTGATGGAGTATCAGGAAAATTGCTATGTTGCTGCTGTACTTTGTAATGATTATCTAATCATGGTGCTTTCCTGGTGACTACAGGAAACTAAGAACAGTGCAAAGTTAGGTGCCAGGTTGATCCAGTATTTGAATAAGATTAAACTACAGAGGCAGATGGTTCCAGAAGGTGAACTTGGCCTGGCTGGTAAAGATGGGCATCACTTAGAGGACAAGGAGATATCTGAGGGCCACAGTCTATGGCTCTATTTAACAGGAGCAGTTTTATCTAAACCTATATCAAGCTACCTTAGTGGACATTTATCAGTAGTGCACAACCCCGATGGTGTTTCCCACTCCCTCTCCTATTTAAAGACTTAACCCCCTGCTCCAGCAAGTCACTCTGCTGTGCAAAGGGGCACAAATTGTCCCAGCCCTGCTGCTTGCAGAGAGGCCACAGCAGCATTTCTCAATGCTGTCTGGCCTTCCCATGCCCCACAAAACTTCCCTGGCTGTAAAACGAGATAACACCCTCAATCAACATAGTTACTGGAAGGTGCAGCTCTCTGTGTCTGTGAAGTGTCCCGAGCTTGTCTGATAGGAACAGTTAGAGAAGGATAAAACATAATTATATCAAAATTACCCCACAGTGAGCTCCCATCTGCCTTATCTGGTGACTCACCAGGCTCTTTCCTGTCAGAGCAGAATACATGCATTGGAATTTAAATAGCCAGGTCTAGCCGTAGGTGCAAACTACTGCAAGGATGATAAGACTTCACAGAGAGCACCTGCTTAGGCAGCTAGCTGCATGTGAAGCCCAGTGAAAGAAAAGAGCTTCATGAGTTAGCATGGGAAACATCACTTAATGGTGCTGTTTACCACCTCAGAGCATTAATTGCACAGAGCATCAGGCCTTCTGACTCTAAGGTGCACTGTGGGATGCCAAAGTCATGCTAAGGTTGAGGCCAGGGGACTGTTTGGCAGGAAAATTCAGGCAGTGCTTGAATCTCACCACTAATCCTGCATCTGATTAACAGATGATAACAGTGGAAGGTGGAAAGCTCAGCTACTGAGCTGCATCCATGTCAGAAGTCACAGGAGCTGGGGATTTCTTAGTGCGTGTGTATTTCAACTAGGAGCATGGATGTGAGAGCTAACAGACAACATAGTCTAAGCAGTATCCTCCTGCTGTAAGCATTTAACCCTACAGACACTTCTGTTCTGTGTTGTGCAAGGGTGTTTGCTTTAGACAGGCTTGTTCTCACCCAGTTAAAACCAGCACATCTGTCCTAAGCAATACCCTTATCTTTTTCTTTTGAAAATGCAGCTCCAAGGACCAAGTAGATGTGTCTTTTATGGGCAGGAATAACACTAAAATAGGTTGGAGCTTTATCCTACAAAGGCTGAGTCCAAAGCAGTATGACCCTTGACACTTTCATGCTTCTATAGCAACTGCTCCCTTGGGATTTTCCCAGCACAAAAGCTCTTCCAGGCTTTATACATGGCCTCAGGATGTGTCCCAACAAATCAGAGCTGCAAACAACACCCAAAACATGGTCAAAAAGGTAAGCACTTCCAGATGTGGTAAGTAGTACATAGGAATGAGAAATTAGGTAGCCTTGGATGAAGGGAGAAAGAGATCAGAGGAAGCTTGATGCTCCTTGATTGGTGTTTTTGCTTTCCACCCATCTTTATTTGGTGGCTTTATCTACTGAGGTGGAGTACACACAGAGTGAAAAGGGTTATACACTTGGGCAGTGGTGGAAGTAAACACAAGGAAAGGAACAGCCTGAAGCTTTAATCAGCAGTCTGTTTGTATTACTCTGCAGTATACTTTGCTTCTTGTTACACTCCAAGTTGGTGGTTGCTGTTAGGAAATAATCTTGTTCATTACAAACCTTCCTATATGCCCCCTGAAAAGAATACATACCCTTGAGAAGACCACATCACTTCTCCAGCAGTCCTCGATGAGAGGGCAGTGGTTGCTGAGTGGTGAAACAAGGAGAGGGGATGGTGGGAAGGGTTTGACAGTTGAAAGTCAATGTTTCAATCACAGTTATTCACTGCAGGTGGGATCCTCCATCAGATCTCTGGCTGGAGCCACTGTAACCAGCCCTAAATATTCCAGTTTCCCATCTAAATACACCATCCACACAAAGACTATGACCAAAAAGGAAGGTTTATGATTAATTTTTCTTAATTTTCTTTATCTAATTGTTTTTTCTGTTTAGGAAATGAGCCATAGAAATCCAGGGAAATTGTTTTGCTCCAGGTCACGGTGCTTATACCAGAGATCTGCATCTCCTACATCTCATCCCAGTGTTCCAGTCACATCCTCTTGGCTCCTGAATGGCTTAGCAAAAATCAATTTAAACAAGTGTTTTCAGCCTTCTGTTTGCATACCCTTATGCCTGTACCCAGAGAATACCTTTGAGAAGCACCTGAGATGTGTAATGCAAGTGCAAGGAAATTAATGAACTGTTTCTACTTAATACCACTGTTCCTTTAAGTACAAACATGAAGGTATGTGCTCCCGCAGCTGATGGCTCCCAATCCTCTGGATCCACCCAGGACCAGCTGCAGCTCCGGTCATGCTCAATCTATTCTTCCAGGCAGAAGACAAAAATAACAGCAAGCCTCCCACTCACTTTTGGAAGCCAAACTCTCCTCGTCATCCCAGTATGGAGCTGGTCTCGGCACGCTCGGTGCCTTGCACACCCACTGTGTCCTTGCGAAGGGAGGAATGTGAGGGTATGTGTGAGGCAGCCCAGTTTGCCCCAGGCTCTCACCTTCTGGGTTGGACTCAACCTGTTTCATGGTGAAACTGATGAGAAACCAGCCTCTGAAATGCTGAAATAGCAGTGGTCTGCTCACAGCCCCTGTCCGGTCAGTGGGTAAAGGGCTTAAAGTGTGCCTATGTCTGTCTTTAGAGCATGACCATAAAGTGAATCACTGTTCTTCACTACCAGGGCAGAGGACCTCAGCTAGACCCAAAATAAGGACTTTTGTTCCTCACTCTGTTACCCAATGTAACACAGAATCGTAGGATAGTTAGGGTTGGAAAGGACCTTAAGATCATCCAGTTCCAACCACCCCTGCCATGGATCATAGATTAGTTTGAGCTGGAAAGGACCTTCACAGGTCATCTAGTCCAACCCCTTGATATGTTACCGAAATGCTGTTAATTTTGAGCTCAGTTTACCAAAGTGCTTATGCAGGTGACTAAGTGAGCAAGCCTTCTAAAACCGATTTACATCCATTCATCAGACATCCTGCTCTGTCAGCTCTAGGCAGTGTTTGCTTCCCAGCCTCACTCATCCCTCAACAGCAACATAAATAGATGGGGAGTACACATTGCTGGCATTGCATGCTCAGTCTAGTGTGTGGGTTGTTATTCCTATCCTATATGTGCACTCTGATGAGGGAACTATACCATTGAGATGCAGATCTGGGAAAGTCTGGATTTAAATTGCATTATCCATTGAGGTGTTTGTCTTCTAGAGTCACCCATGGAGCTCAGTGTGGAGGAACAATGCTTTAGACCAGATCCTTCTAGCTGTGGATGGATCATGGAACTTCACTTTTAACCTTAAAACTGATTTGAAACTCTGCTAATTTCAACATCCTTAAAAGCCTCCTTCTGGCTTTCAGCTCACTAGAACTGAACAGTGTGACCTGAAGTAGAGGAATGTGGAAGCCAAAGTGAGTTGTATCCGTCTGCCACTGAAGTCCACGGGATTTGGACACTTCTTTGTCCAAAGTAGCATTTGCAAATATATGAACTAGACTAAATTTTGAGTGTTCATTATTTCCCCCTCGACACACACACACACACTTGTTTCCTTACCTGCACTTGAGTGTGAATCTGTTGGTTCTTTTTCCCGGCTCATGGACTGATGTCCTTTGAACCACAAAAGATTTGCAGGTCAAATAATATTTCTCTATGTCAGTTACTACTAAAAGCTGCAAAGAATGACATTTCTTCGCCTCCATACACTGCATAGGAGCTTGAAGCAGATAGATAACTGTATAGAGTGTTACAGGCTCCAGGCTTTCAGATTTATACTGGATTTTATACTGCTCTAGTGGAAGGCATCCCTGCTTGTGGCAGGGGGTTGGAACTGGATGAGCTTTAAGGTCCCTTCCAACACAAACCATTCTGATTCTATGATTCTATTGCAACAATATCTTCCTCCTCAACCAATCACAAGAAATTTGAGTGTCAGAATCCTGTTAATCTGAGGTGCTTTCAGACGATTTGTCCTTAATGAAGAAAGAAGAGAACAACAATCACTGCTTTTAGGTGGTCCTGAAACTTGCAGCCCTGTGAAAACACGGTGAATGCACCTGCCCAAACCGGACCAGATTACAAAGAGTGATTAAGAAACCTCAAAGCTGGGTGAAGAATTGCAAGGATTTGAAAGCAAAAGGCCTTCCCCAACCAGAGAAGATGAAGAAGTAAACATTTCCCACATCTCTTCCTCGCAGCACTGCTCCTTATCAGGAGCATTCCAGCCTGCCCTGTTTGTCACAGGAACCGGCCGGAGCGGGAGCACGCTCGCAGCTGGTAGCGTGATTCAGTGGTGATGGGGAAAGGCAGGTGGAGCAGGTAAGTCACCTCTGGACAGGAAGGTATAAAAGATACCTGAATTACAGTGGCAGGGCCACTTGTACACAGACCTACCTTGCTGGAAACAACTCAGGAAGCAAGCAGGGAGCTGGGAAACCAGAAGGCAACTTATAATACAAGACACTAAGGCTATCCTCTGGAGAGAAGACTCTTCAGGGGTAGAAATCAAGAGCCTGGAACATGCTTTTCTCCTCCTAAGCAGCACTTTGAACAGGTATTTAAAGACTTTAATTTATACACCTCTTAACTCGCTGTGTAGTCGGTGGCTCTGAGTTATAAGATGCCATTAGAAAATCATATTACATGGCCACTATCGTAACTGCGTGTTCTCCTTTGTTGGGCTTTATGGCATGGAAAGAAGTTTCCTAGAAGTTGTTGGGAAGTAAAAAGGAATCACAGAAGTTCATAGAATCATTTAAGAATCACACTTAGTTTTAAATCTGAGTTTATGGCTCTCACCTGGATGGTTTAGTTATTTACTGATATTCTTAAGGCTTTTAGAAAGCCCAGGTAAATAGCTGGAAAGTGAAGTGAATAGGCGCAGGGCTAAGGAATTGCAGTGTGACCAGGGAGGTCTGAACAACTGAAGATGCTATTCTGTATGTAAAAAATACATAAATAATGTGATTGTGTAGTGCAAAGAAAAACCCCCAAACCAACAGAAAAAGCCAGTCAGAACCCCAAATCCTAACTACTTTCATTGAGATTCCACACTGGATGTCTTCACTGGTTTATTTCCTAATAACAAATACATAATAATGTGGATTTCCCATTCCTGGCAGTGTTCAAGGCCAGGTTGGACAGGGCTTAGAGCAACCTGCTCTAGTGGAGGGGGATTGGAAGTCAGGGAGCTTTAAGGTCCTTTCCAACCCAAACCAGTTTGTGCTTGGGACCCTCTAGCTTTAGTGAGCCTTGGCTCTATACTCTTCATATCTTCCCAGTTTAAGCCTACCAGCATCATCTCTGATCAAGGTGCCACACAGCACCAAGATACTGATAAAAGTAAGCAGACTCTAAATTTATTAGAACTAAAAAGCATCTATAGTGTCATGATCATCTTTAACAGAAGGAAATTGTAAACAGAAGCTGGTATCTTCATTTCAAAGCAAATATTGTGAGTAAACTTCCTCAAGCTTTATTGTCACGAGAAGGCTGTTGCTATAGCTGTCAGATTACGAGCCCGTAAAACCCCCAACAGAGCAGCTTTATAAGATAGGTTATGAAATTACAGTTTCATAAGCAAAGGCTCTGAGGTTACCTTCTGCCACTGGTAGTGCTGCTTATTTTGCACAAGCACTGCAAAGAACTGGGTGTAGGGGATGGAGTTCTGCAAACCAAAAGATTCAGAGGGGAAAAAACACCCACAAAACTCAGGGGTTTCCCTTATTTCTGTGCCAATTGGATTTGGAATTCATCAGCATCTGCCAGATAGTGCTAAAACATGCACAGTGATCTTTAGTCACAGAAAACTGCATTAAAGAAACATTACAGCATGCTAAAGGGTGCATCTGTGAGTGGGAATTTAACTTGAGGCTTCATAAGAATGGCTGCATTTAGAATAAGAGAAGAAGGAAGGTGCTTAGAGTTGGTTTCAGCTCTGGCAGTGTGAGCTGTGATGGGAGAATACTTCATTTCTAAATAATGGAGACTTTTTTTGTGCAATATAAGGAATACACAGTCTTTCTGATACCTTAAATTAGCCTTTGATGCAGGGATGTGGAGTCTCTAGCCCATACTGGTGAGCCACTGCCGGATAATGGAGCCCTATAATTACAGCAGCAATCGGAACCCTTTTGGCTTGTCATGGCTTAATCTCCCAACAGAAAGAATCAAGCCCAGCTAGTTCAGTGACATGGCCTACAGGAATGTTCCCCAGGCACACGGCATCGGGCTGGGAATTTCCTCCAGCCAAACACTTTTCAGGTAGAAGTGCTCAATAGCAAAGAAGTCACGCACCTGAGTCTCAGAATGCCTGCAGAGCTGCAGGTCTAGCTTAGGATAACTTGAACTGCTGTATCAGCTACTCAAGGTTTCTGCTTGCATGCCATGACAATGCAGAGTGCACATGGCAGCTCTCAAGGGCTGTGCTGGTGCTGCCCAGGGACTGAGCACAGGGAAGAGCACACGGAAGATCTGTGTTTCCTGAGGGAAACCAGAGCAACAAGGAAATAGTGGAGAATTCCTCTTATTCCCACACTAGGGCTATTTCCTCTGACACTGCTTTTCTTGCTGTGTCATGGTGACAAGTATTGATGCTCTTTGTGCTGCTTGTGGCTGAGGATGCACTAAACTGCGTCCTCCCTTCCCTTGGGCTCTCCTGTGAGATGAGAGAGCTTAATCCCACTATGGATACACAAAGCCAGGCAGCATCACAGTGGTGCCTCACCTCCTAGAACCATGATCCAAGGCACAACCTCTACGAGCACACCAGAGAAAAGAGGTTCACCTCTCTCGCTACCTCCACAACTGAATAGTGTTATCTGTCTCTTAGGCTTTGCCCATGCTGCCACCATAATATCTGAGTGCCTCCCAGCCTAATAGACTGCCATAGCGAGGTCCCTACTTGACCTCATGGAGTCTTCTGCTCTCCTCCCTGTGCAGGTATCGGGGAGCACCAGCCGGGGTAGGTTCTTGTTGTGTTTTTATCTGTCCAGAGGGAGGCACGGACGGGGAAAGACTGCACCCATCTCTCATGCCATGGTGGTTCTGGTGGAAAGGCTTTGGCTGGATGGTGGAGCTCTGCTGGTTGCTTGCTTCTATGCAGGATGTTTAACTTCCCCTTCGGTAACAGCTTTGACCAGGCTACCTGTATCATTCTCACCTCTAGAAGGGATCTATTCCAGGCTCAGGATGCATTGGAAGTCACAAACTTGCTCTTGGTTTCTTTTAAGGGGTTAAACACAGGTGTGGTGATGGGTGTCTTCACATTGGTTAAAATGGAGGCTGTGGTTTTCTTCTCTCCTAGAGTCTCCCAGGGCTCTCTTTATTTCCCCGGGCACCATCATGTCGTGCTTCACACAGCTATGGCATTCCAACACGGCGGAGTCTCCCACCAGCCCAGTCCCTGCCTCTCCAAATGAAATCCCCATCCCCATCAGCCCCATTGTTGTCACCTCCCCAGGAGATGGCAAGAGGAAGGCGAGATCCCCAACTGACAAGCCTGGCTCTCCGAACCCAACATCTCCAAAGCCAACCTCTCCTGTTGAGTGTTCCATTTGCTTCAACACCTATGACAACACCTTCAAGACACCCAAACTGCTCCAGTGCTCCCATGTTTTCTGCCTGGAATGTGTGGCCCGTCTGAGCACGGGGTTGCCCCCAAATCAACCAGAGGACCAGCTCCCCTGCCCCTTCTGCAGGCAGTTGACCAGCATCCCTCTGGAAGGTGCTCCAGCACTGGAAACCAGCAAGGAGCTCCTTGCCACACTGCCTCCCGAGCTACAGCAGGAAAAGGTGCTGTGGATGGAAGGGACCAAGCTGTGCTGCCGTCAGTCATCCGATGACCCTGAGGACCCAGACTCCTGTATCTCCATTGATGTTGCCATGAGCAAGCCAGAAAGCTCAGAGGCCCCCCCAACAGGGTTAGCTGGGAGGCTGTCCCGCTGTGACATGTGTGATGACTGGAAGCGCATAGTCCTCCTCTCTGCCTTGATCATCATCCTCTTCTGCATCATTCTATGGCCAGTCCAGTGTGCCCTGAAGACAGGGAATCTCCGGTGCTTCACAAGGACTGTTGCCATGACCAGGCCAGAGTATCTTCCCCCTAAACCCACCACGGCAGCGACACCAGTGACACAGCTCCCTTTCCAGTAGCAGCAAAGCAGCTCCTCGCTCTCATCTAGCAGCACAGCATGGAGGCAGGAACAGGGCTGCTGCTCCAACAGCATTCCTTGGTCCTGGAAGCCCTCAAGGCCCACTCCCCACACTCCTAGGTTGAACACATGCATTCACCTTCAGGAGCTCTACTGAAATACATCCCTGCCAAGCTGTCTCCAGCCCAGGAATGCTCCAAGGAGCTGCTGCAGCATCCTGCTGCCAAAATCCCCATGGAAAGCAGAGCTTTGAAGGCTTCTGGGACTATTTGCCCTGTGTGCCATCCTGACTGGATACCAGATGACAGTGGGTGCAATTCCTCTAACTCCCTCAGGGAATAAAGGGCTATTTCTGCAAACTGAAGGATCTACATGATTATTCCTAAGAGGAGCTGGGATTGGGAGGGTAAAGACATGTCAAAGGCATAGAAACAGATGAAAGCCATCCTTATGCCGCACGCTGGAAACATTTCCCCCGTGTTATTCCATGTTGGAGGTGTAAATGCTGCCTCCTGCTGACCAAACATGGATCTGCCACCGCTACCCACCACCTCAGTTGCGTTACCATCCTGATGAGCTTGGGTACAGAACAGAGTGCCCTTTCGATTAGCTTTTCCTTAAGAAGATGCTTAAACATCACTCATTCCTACTTGGAAAGCAACTCTGAACACAGGGGGGAAGTTTTCAGGCCCCCTCACTTAGCAGTATAACCCTCCCTCAAGTTAATTCATCAGCAAACTCCATTCATGCTTCTCACAGGCAAACTGTTGCCAAAATGACAGAAGCTTTACCCTCCTAATCATCAAATGTGTCAGTATTAAGACACAGGCCAGTTGCTTACACTATATTTGTATTTAATGCAGTGATCTGACAGTGATTAAAGTCTTCATGATGAAGGCAACTTACAATTATATGTTTTCTATTCCAACCCATGGATGTAAGACAGTATTGTATGCAAGTACCATACATGTATGTATTAAATTATGTTTTATACAATGCAAGGTGTCAACTTGTGGCAATTACTCCCCATTTCCCTTCTTACTTGCAGTTGGAGGTGGTCACATAGTAGTCCTGAGTCCAGCAGCATTCCCAGATCATGGAGCTACACAGCAAGTAGCATGTCTGTGCCAGTGTTGTCCAACCCAGCTTCATCCTGTAAATTCACACTTACCATCTCCGTGGTGTTATCCTAGGTTCCACATCCCTCTGTGCCTACCTGATTCAACCTGGAAAATGAGAAGCTGCAAAGACTGCTCATGTTCTGCTTCTTCCCAGCTGGGGGAAAGATGCTCCCAGGCTCCCTTCTCTGGAAATCTAATTCGGAGCAGAAAAGGCTGAAGCAACAGCAGAAGTAGCTCAAGTCTGTTGCTATGCAAACCCTCGATGGGAAGCTGGATCTGCACCACCTTTGTTCAGCTACAGGCTGGTGTGATCTGTGTCTGCAGGAACTACTCCAGGCACCATCACAGCTTCTGCCAAAGGCATTTGCCTTGACAGGGATTTTTACTTGGATCCTGCTGGCCATTGCCACTGAAAGGATGCTTCCCAGCACCAATTTATGTGTGTTCTTGGCAAAAAGGGACTCAAGGCTTAAGGCAGAGAAGGCACTTCCAATTTCCCCAGGTGCATTTGGTACCAAGCCCAGCAAACAGACACTAAAGAGATGAAATGCTTTGTCACTACATCTTTGTACCATTCAACTCCCACTGATGAGGCAGGGGAGAGGGAAGTAACACCTCCAGCCTCCTAAAATATATTGTTGTGATGCTAAATGGGCCAGGGAGATGTTCTCACAGTATAATGTTCCTAGTAGTTTGTCACAGCATCCTTATGGATGTCCCTTTGCACTTCCCCTTCTCCCCATGTACTTGGAAACTAAGGTTGAAGGTTTAGCTCACAGGTAGCTGAACCTCTTACTCATGCATAGTCAAAAGGAAAAGTCAAAAGAAGTGAAGTGGAAACAAGGCCCTCAACAGTAGCATTTGCTGAAGGGAGACATCAGAATGCCCCACTGTCCACACCAACTGTGGGTCACATTCCCAAAGAAGAAAAAAGCCTTGAGAATATTCAACATTTATTCAAAGTGCAATAAAAAGAAACAGTTCTCCTGTCCCTGTGATAAGGGAGCAGAAAGACCAGCCAGGAAATACAGCCAAGGTATGTCATTGTGCTTTGCTTCAACACTTGGAGCCGGCACTCCAGGCACTAACACCCCAACCATGCAGCAAGTCCATCCAGCTCCAGATCAGGAGGGCATCAACACCAGCCCCGTGCATGCTCTGGAGGCTCAGGCACCAGCACTCAGCCCCAAAGCTCCCCACAGAGTCAGACACTGATGAATCCTGTGGGAAAGGGTTCTTTGGCAGGACCATTTGCTGGCCTTAGGGCTGGAACAGCAGGAAGCACTGGCAGTTGCAAGTCAAGAGTTATCAGCAAGAGCTGGAATACCCCACTCAGTAACACACTCATCTTCATGGCACTGGTCAAGTCACAAACACTCCTACAACACCCCTACTCAGCAGACACAACACTTGCCTTGTCATATAGTTGAAGGGGAGGAAAAAGAGGTCATGCAGCAAGGTAACACAGAGCTGCATCAAGCTTAGAGGGGCCCAGCTCAACAGATTCAGCTCAGATTAGCACCCTAGGCTGTTACTCCCTAGGGGTGGCTAATGGCATAGCACACAGCCACAGCTGCTTCAGCACCCTTCAGCTATGTGGGATCTGACATTCAGACCCCCCTAAGGATGGAGATGCTCACCTCTGCCTCTCAGCTCTGCTATAAAACCCACGTGCAGAGCAGCTCGTGGGCTCTCAGGCACACACACACGTGCAACCGCTGTGCTACTACAGCAGCAGGGACTGCTCGGTGTGCTTTGGCAGGGTTGCATAGACATCTACAACTGGTACAGCCAAAAGGAAGTGCAAGAAGGAGAATCCACAGAGGTGCAAATACCCAGGTCTATGCAGTGCTCTCTGTTTCTCTCCCTTTCTCACAGGCAGCAAAGTTACTCCAGGATTTAGTCTAAGAACACTTCTAAGCTTAGAAATGATTGACCTAAGGAAAACATTACAGTGTACTAACGTTTTACTAATGCCCTAAATGGGCAACCCTGGGAAAGCTCCCAAGCAAACAGTCATTTCCATCCCTTTGAACAACCTGTGTGTAAAAAATAAGGATCTTAAATTAAAACCCAAATAATTAAAACTGAGCCTTGATGCCTAATGAATGTCCAGAGGCACTTCCACATAAATCTCAACCTCCTGCTCCAGGGGAGAACGGGACAAGATCCTTCTTATGAGTAAGTTAAGTCAAGGCATGTTTGTAGGTGCAGACTCTGCTTGCTTCTTAGTCAGCTTCTTGCTTCCTCGCTGAACCCAAGGTGCTTGGGAAGGCAAGACAGGCAAAAGGAACTGTCTGCAGCCGCAGGACTTGGAAAGGGTGGACGTAAACACTCGAAAACCTGCATTCCAAAGGAAGGGAGAAGGGTGGGATGGGTTGTAACAGGGAGCAGAGTGCAGGGACAGGTGAGAGTGAGGTCTCTCTTATGGGCACGGTCTCGTTCTGCGTGTCTGACAGCTTCCTGACATAACAGCCCAGCAGCAGATCTCCCCCCTCACTGGTGATGTCAATGTGCTTCCCTGCTGAGACCTCATTACCCCATTCCCTCTGTTCTCCCATCTGACCACAGCCACATCTTTAGGCTCCATCCAGCTCAGCTGCCTTCCTCCATGCAGGCAGAGCCACAGAGAGCTGCATGATGTGATCAGACCGTGGTGACCCTCGGTTAAGCAGGGGAAGCATTCCTACCTGTACAGCCTCCACACAGTCACGTCGGCTCCTCTATCGCCCAGTGTTACTCATCCCTGAAACCTTTGGGCTTTTGATGTTCAGGTTCTCATAGACGGAAGCTGACTCATCATCAACCCTGTCAAGAAACAAAGCCTTAACATCAAGAGCCTCCCTGCTCTGAGGCAGGTAATGGCCCAGCCAAGCTCCCTTTTTCCCTCCCCAACCTTGTGGATAGGATGACATCAAGCTTCCTGCTGTTTTCAATCCCTGTTTTCCTCTCCCTCTGGCTGGGACACCCCTCTTAGGTTCAAATACAGCCTGGGGATGGAGCTCTGCACCTTCCTCTGCATCAGCCCTTCATGGATGCAGTTTCTGCTGGGTCAGTGGATACAGATCCCGGTATTTCCTACTCTTACTTTCTCTACATATCCAGTTTGTCTGAATCTAAGGGAAGGAGAGGGCTGCTTTAAAGGCCAGATCCAAGTACCTGCAAAGGAGGTTTGATGCCCAAAGCTGGACTCTTAGGACAGAATACGACATCCCTTTTGTCTTCTTCTCAGTTGGATCTTTCATTCTATATGAGCTCAGCAACAGCTTTTCTGCCTCCACTTTAACACCCACCCCGGCTCCTGCCCAGCCATCTCTCCTTCCAAAACCAACCCTGCAACTCGAAGTGCCCAAAAGCTCTGATTTTATATAGCTGACATATGTCCCTGCCCACTTTCCTTCATCTTATGACCCCTCTCCATCACTTACTCCTGTCCCATCACTTGGGGCAAGAGGAAAACACATAATCTGGAGTATTTTCTCTCTGCTTATATAAGGAACTCATGCCGCTTAGCACATGGGTGCGAATCCACCTCTCTCTGCTCTCATCTTCCTTCACATCCTGCTGTAGGAGATGCTCAGTGGCAGTAGCACAGCTTTTAACTGGTTCTCCAGAGCCAAGGATATGGGGCTCTACCCACTAAAGGCTGGGACCTGTTTCCTCCTTTCCTTTCCCAAAGCATAGCACACAAGCAAGATGCTACCACCACTGTGCTGGGATCATCTGGTTGGTTTTAGCCACTCCCATAGGGTGCTAGCAACTGGTTAAGTGTCAGGTATGGGAGAGACAGGCTGGCAAAGGATAAATACTTCACTCAAGCTGCTCTTTCCACTGATCAAGTTCTTATCCTTGGCAGAGAGATGTTCAGCTTACACAGTGTGGGTCCGTGGGGAAGGGGGCTGTCCCTTGGTTCTGCCCTTTTCCATGGGAGAGTAGCCAATATTCAAGTAGTCTCGCTCTTTCCTTTTATTCCTCTGAAAGAGAAAGCAAAGACCATAGCATCCCACTCCTAGAAGAAAGCCTTACAGTGTCCCATATGCCAGCAGGAAGAGGGGCTATGGGCTTATTCCCATGTCTTTAGGGCAGGATCTGAGCTCCAGGGAGAAGGCAGAAGTGATGCTCAGTGCAGGCCAACTTCTGCCCTAGCTTTCCCAAGCCAGCTGAATGGGACTTACCTGTTCTTCCTCCAACCTCTTCTGCTCAGCCTCAATGTACTGCTGCACAGCCATGTAAACAAACTTGTACTGGGCCTCTGTCTGCACCATGCCCGAGCGCTGCCTCCGCACCATCTGGATGGTTTTGGGGATGTCGATGTCGCAGTCCAGCCCTGCTCAGGAATGAGAAGGGCACGTTCAGGGAGCGGGAATTTGGCTGGAAAACCGTTTCCTTAGGATACCTTGGAAAAGCTTTCAGAAAAACCGAAAGGATTTGGTGCATTTCGGTGCTTTGGAGATGGTTTTTAGCCTTGGACTGTGGTGGCTGAGGCATAAAGCAGGGAGGGCTTGCTTAGAGCAAGGGAAAGGGGAATTCGATCTATTCTGCAGCAGCTTCCTACAGATCCAGACTTAGCACCCTTGCATGGTTTATGAACTAGATACAACCACTGATGAAGGTACCATTGCTGAAGAGCATCCACCTGCCTCAAGGCTCCTGGTGCACACACAGAGATGCCACAGAGAGCTCCATCACATCTCTAGGCTTTCAGAAGAAGGTGACAGCCCTTCTACACAGAAGAGCCCAGGGGACTCATTTCTAAATGGGCTACTGGAGTTACAGCCTTACTGAGCCTCTTTCCCTCTGCCCTCAATAAAGGGGGTGGTTCAGGAGACCTTGAAATCCTAGCCCCATTGATGTCAATGAGCAGATTCTCCTGTGTGTCTTGCTGAAAGCTACCCTTGCTACAGTGCTGCCCATGTGCACACCCATTTGGAGAGGGTTCCCGTTTCATTATGATAGAGCTCCATTTCCTCTCCTATAGAGAAACACAGGGAGCTGGGCATCACACAAAAGCCCTTCTCACCCTGTGTTCAGGCTAAGCCTATGCCCGCTGCTTCCCAGACAAGTTAAACCCACTGGCAAATCCACAAGAGCAGGGTTGAACCAGTCAAACCGAGGCAAACAGTGAAAGCCATGAGACAGACATGGAACATACCTTGCCTGTGGATAATATCCACCAGAATATCTATCACTATGATGGTGCCCGTGCGTCCTATTCCAGCACTGGAGAGGGAGAAGAATAAAATCAATGGAAGGTATCCCTGCCCGTGGCAGGGGTTGGAACTGGATGAGCTTTAAGGTCCCTTCCAACACAAACCATTCCGTGATTCTATGATAAGCCCAGCAAAAGGCTGACCCTTAGAAGAGGAGGCGTGTGTTTATCACCCATCCCCACTACAATGCCCCACTGCCAGCCCTCTGGTCCATACCTGCAGTGCACTATGATCGGCCCCGTGTCCGGAATGCTTCTCTGTGCCCGATTCACTTGGTCCAGAAAGCTCAGAACCCCTCCAGGCTCATTGGGCACCCCATGGTCTGGCCAGCTGAAGTACTGATAGTGCTTCACCAGCCTTGGGCGCTCATCCTGCAGGGAGCAAACCCTACCAGGTCATAAACCCTCCTATGAGGAGTCATCTCCTTCCTTTCTTTATCAAAGCTGGGCAGTGGGACCCAGCAATGGGACCATTATAAACACCCAGCAAGCAAACAGCAGAGCTCCATCTCCCTCCCCATGGATGCCCAGTGGGCAGGCAGCAGCAGGACTCACCCTGTCAGTCCTGAGGATCTCCAGCTCCCGCAGGTAGTAGCCCTGGGCTTCCCGCTCGCTCACGTTCCGCACGCAGATGCACCCATACTCCTTGGTGCAGCCCTTGTCTGGCCAGTAACGGAAGCACTTGTTCTGCACCAACACCAGGTCATACCATTAGTTGATAGGGAGATGGAGGGGGCGGCCCCAAGCACCTTGCTCAGGGATGCTGCTGCATTTCAATGGTGGTGAGCGCCAGTGCAGTGGTTTAAAGAGGATCACACATACACAGATTTCCTTTGCACCAGAAAGGGCTATTCCTATAGGAAGAACATGATCCCGAGGGGAATTTCCCTCCTTAGTTAGCCCCAGTCTCGGGTGTTGCTTTGGCAAGGGTAAAGATTTAACACACAGCACTGAGCTGTTGGTCTGGTCTTTGCCTAACTCCTGAACCAAACCTCCATCCCAGGGGGCTGCAGGTCTGCCTATCCCCGCTCCTGCCCTCCAGCACATCCCTCTTTGCCGTGACTTTGCCAAGACAAAAGGGGGTTTGTGAGCGGAGCCATCTCTCATCTCTGCACTGGGCTGCTGCAATCACAACCTCCCTCTCATTCCAAAGCAAAGCCACTAGTGCCAACCATAATGAGTTACAGAAGGCAGGGCTCGTAAATGGCTCTGCATGGAATTTCACAGTATTCCTTGGCCTCAACCAGCCCACTCCTGGTGAAATGCATACAGGCGGTACACAGCTTGGATAACCACTTTTATGTTTCACACAGCTTACAACCCCTCCTTGCTCTCCAGCTTGCTGTAACAAGCACAGTACTTTCTCTCTCTGCAACTTGCAATTGCCCTGAAGACATAGGAATAAGCCCCTACCCACTTGCAGCAAGTCATGAGGGACACCCCATTAGTACCTATGGGGCTGTGGTACATTTCCTTCATGAGGAAGAGCTAAAGCAACATCACAAGAGAGAGGAGAAATTAAATGCAAGCTAACCAGAAGCAACTCAACACTGTTAGTACCAGGTAACTTGGTGACAGCACCCTATAAGAGCTCACCCTGCCCCTCTCCACCTCCTTGGTTGTCATTACAATGACGTGACTGTTCTCTTGATACACCATAGTCCAGAAGTCGTTCACTGTTGTCTGCAGGCAGCCCTGGGTGGCTATATAGATCTTGCAGTGCTCTGAGTTCCTTCCGTCTTCAGGGATGCTCTGAGGAGCAAAGGAGAGGAGGGAAAATGAAGCCAATGATTCTGGAGTGAGGAATGAGAACTGCTTTAATGCACTTGCAGGCAGATGTGGCTGGAATAAGGTTTCCCAAAGGCTGGTGTTTAAGTGCCAGAGCAGCACTGCTGGAAATACAGCTTCAAACAGCTCTTAGCTTACAGATGAGACTTTTAGTCTGACCTCAGAGATAACGTTCAATGACAGAAAGTCTGGGTCAGGACCTCTTTAAGAGGTGTAGAAAAAGAGATAAACTCATAGATAGGGGCAAATAGGACATAACAGAATGATGCGACCCCTTGGGATACAGTAGAAAACCACAGTGTTTGGTCTGGACCCAGTGAAAGACACTGGTCCTGGTGGGCCATCCCCTCAGGACTTAAACCATCAGGACAACCCCAAATGCTGTCTTCCCTTCCCCAGGTACCTTGATGTAGTTGGCATTGATGTAGTCTGACCCTGGCACACTCTCATCCACGTCTCGGAGTGCCACCCGGGTGGTATCAACTGCAAAGAGTCCAAATGGACACAGGAGAGTCACACACACAGGGCAGTCACTGCCACCCAGCAAGGGCTCAGCCACGCAGCCACGTGGGTAACCACTGCAGGACAGGGGGAAAGATGCTCTCTGATAACACTTAGTGGCACTTCAACACTGGCTCACAGTGGTGTTGCCAATGCAGTAAGCTGGGTGGGCATCAATGACCTGCAGTGTTGCAAACAACCTGAGCCAGAGTTTTCCACTATTTCCTTTAGAAGCTCTGGCTCTGTGACTTCTGAACTGCTCCGAAGCATGTTTGGGCTCACAGTGTGAAGATAGGAGACCAAACTACCAGTTTCCCATGCAAAAGGAAAGGGCCAGGTTAGAAAGGGGATGGAGAACACTGTGAAATGGACCACTCCACTATGACAGTGTGCATCTCTTCCCAGCTCAATCAGCAAGCTCTGCAGGGTTAGCTAACCCCAAAAACATCAGTTTTTGCCATTAGAAACTGTGGTAAAGCCCCAAAACCACTATCTAGTGCCTGCTTACAGGGAAGGATGTTCTTATAGCGGTTCTTAGCCTTGTTTTCCGGTCGCTGTCCCTCCTTCCTGGGGTACAGGAGCTTGCACTCTTGCTGCTGCAGCATCTGTGGGGCAGAACACAACAGAACAAGGTGGTTTGGGCAGACAAGGGGAGTCAGAGGCAAAGAAAGGGCTCTTTGCATGAGCTGCTTGGCTTCCTAATGTGGGGAAGAGCAGAGGGAGTGGTGGCAGGAAGAGAACTTCAGGGCTGGGAAACCATGACATTCCCATGCAACTATGATGTTCTTCACCCACAGACACAAAAGGGACAGAGCATAGGAGCATTTGGTACCTCAAACTCCTCCCAGAACCCTTGCTTGGCCTTCTCACTGTGGTCTGCCATCTTGTTCAGCTCCTTCACTCTGTTCTCAATGTTAGCAGCATTGATGCGTGTGGCATTGAACGGCTGAAAGAGATGGAGACAGAACAGAAACCACTTTCAATAACACAAAGACAGTTAAATTTCCCCTTGAATGGACCCAATTCCAGCCAATGCCTCCAGGGATTCCCATAAGCAGGAACTGGGCCCATTCTTGACACAGGGCCAGGGATCTCTCTAGCCAAGGTGAGGCTGGACAAGCACAGCAAGCAGCCCATGGGATGTTCTGGGAGCAGTGAGCTCCCAAAGTACAGATCCCCAAGAGCACAGGCAAGCAAGAACCCACAAACATGTGCTGGAGCAGCTATTACCTGCTTCAGATGAACCACAGCTCCTGATTTCTCCACCATGGGGTTCTTCTTATAGTGTTCCACCAGGTCTGTGAGCGTGTCAAACCTCTCTCCTCCCCCTACATCGTACTTCCCATCCGGCTGAAGGAAAGAAGAGTGGAACCACAGTGAGATGGGAACACTCAGACCCCATCTGCCTATGGCAGGGACAGGGATAGCACATTCCCAACCTGGTAGTGGATCATGACATGGGTTACGTGTGGTTTCCGGTCCCCAGTCTCCATCTTATCCTCATTTGTCAGCACTGACAGGACAAAGTCTCCTGGTTTGCTCTGGCTCTCCCGCACCAGGAAGCTCCCTGGTTTCCCCTTCTCCGTCAGGAGCTTCTCTGCCTCCTTGCCAGTGAGGTGCCCATGGTACCACCTATGGAGAGTGATGGAGAGCAAGCTCAGCTCAGAAGCATACAAATCACTGCCACGGCAAACCCACGTTAGGCTCCCAGTTTGACTGCTCAGCCCACTGGCATGAATCCCGGAATGGTTTGTGTTGGAAGGGAGCTTAAAGCTCACCCATTCCCAACCCCTGCCACGGGCAGGGACACCTTCCACTAGAGCAGCTTGCTCCAAGCCCCTGTGTCCAACCTGGCCTTG
>WYDI02022960.1:23075-33584 GCA_009867235.2 Psittacus erithacus
ACTGCCAGGGATGGGGCAGCCACAGCTTCTCTGGGCACCCTGTGCCAGCGCCTCAGCACCCTCACAGGGAAGAATGTGTGCCTTATATCCAAGTCTTTATCATGGTGTTGGACACAGGACCGCGGGGGGGCATCCGCAGAGTGAAGTAGAGGAGGAGAATCCCTCCTTCACCCTGCTGGCCGTACTCCCGATGGGAGTACAGTACATACAGATACCAGCACTGTTGTGCCAGCTCTGTGCTCTAGCTATGCCAGGTGAGCTGCCTTCAGTGCACAGCAGCACATCTTGCCTACACAGCAGCCATCCATGGCTCAGGGACCATCATAGACACAAATAACAGCTTGGAGCGAAGCAGAGCATCAATCCCAGCGCTCAGCAGCGGCTCTGGCAGATGCCACAGGTCCCATTCTGAAGGTGCTGGCTCCTGGCCCAGCAGCCAAGCTGCCAGGAACTGAGAGAGGCTCAAAATAACCTTCCCAGGCCCACGCGATGGGATCACGTCACGTCTGGGCAGCCTTGTCCCAGGGGATGAAGCTTATGGAACAGCAGCCGGTGATGCTTTGATGCCTTCGAGTCCCAACTCGGCATTCTGCATAGGCAGGCAGTACAAAGCTGGCTGGGAGGACCTCTAAAGAGCAAGATTCCTTCTTGCAGGAAGGCATTGGGACTGCATGAGCTGTGCAATTATACTTCACCTCCACTGAAGTACATCAGTGCTTGCTTACAGCACTGCTGCCATGCACACCCAGGGCTGGAAAGAGGCCACCCTGACGTGTCCTGCTATATTCCAACACCATCGTCACGCCATATATTTAGAGGACTTGGCCCCTTTCTCTTCCCTTCCCCTCCCCATGATGACACTAGATGTGTGGTCCGAAGCAGGAATCCTTCTGGAGCTTTTATGCCAAGCCAGACTTTCCCTGGCAGAAGGAGAGGGGGAAACCCAGCTAAGGGGGTTTCCACTTTTCCAGAGGTTCTGTAATGTGCTCCTCGCACCGGGGGTTGGGAATGGGCAAAGAAACCTCCCTTGGGAGCACGGGAGCTGGAGGGCCTCTCCGTTGCCTCACATGATGGTGCGGAGGGGAGCGCCTCTGCTCTGGTTTGGGAACTGCACCAATAGTTGGGAGCCTGCTTTAGCATCATGAGAGATTCCCCTTTTCAACTGCTGTGTCAGTGCATGTGACACTGGGGGAAATGGAGGGGGGGAAGGACAAGAGGGGTCACTGGAGTATCCCAGAACAAGGGGAGGAAAGGGGAGGCTGGTGGGAACATCCCCAATCATGAATTCCCATCCCTGCAAAGCAACAGCATGTTGCTACCAGGATGAACAGCGGCTACGGAGTGAGATGGGATGGGGAAGGCTTCCTACAGGGCATTTCTACCCAGTGATCTGCAGCAGACAAGTCACTTGCAAGGTCTTCCCTTTAAAACCAAAGCTATGCTGAAGGATAGACCTGTAAGACCCTTTCCATACAGGGCTCTGAGCAACCTGATCGAGCTGAAGATGTCCCTGCTCATAGAATAGTTAAGAGTTGGAAAGGACCTTAAGGTCATCTAATAGTGAAGGTTGGACTAGATGAGCTTTGAAGGTCATTTCAACCCAAACTATTCTATGATTCTACGTTCCCATTTGATTGAAAGCTTACTGGCATGTGATGACATTAGCATTAGCTCCTGGGCCTTGCTGTTATCTAGCCAGCTTCTGGTCATGCCTGCAAGCAGCACAGCTCAGGAACCATATCCCAGTGATGTGCATCTTTTGGGTCACAAAAGCAACATCACATCCCATCCCAACACACTCTCTTCAAGCTCCTTTCCAAGCCCAAGCCAGGTACAGAGAGGCTGTTAGAAGGTGCTGGACCTCTCCGAGGTGGGGTCCTGGCAGTTGAGAGGGTACTTCAGCTCAATGACGTTGCTGTTCTTCTCCCGCAGCAGCCCGTGCTGCTCTGTGTAGTACTGCACCAGCTCCGCGAGGGTGGCGAACTTCTCCCCTCCATACAGGTCGTAGTAATCCCCCGTGTTCTGGATCTTGATGTGTGTCACCTCATCGTTTCTCCTGAGGAAGGAAAGGAGACGAGACTGTAAGGATGAGGGAATGGAAACCCAGCGCTGCTGCTCAGATGCCGCCTGTCCATCGCTTCTACAGCAGGGAAGGGATGGATGCTCCTTGGCCAAGGACTGACTCTGATCCTCACAAGCACCCAGCCCGCTCTGCTTCCCAGATAACCTCATGCAAAGGAGATGGTAACTCCTCCTTTGCCATCCCTTCCACTTCCTACATTCTTTACCCTCTCCACTGGATGAGCCTCTGACCTCGCTCTGTTTTACAGTGAGCAGTTTTCTATGCAGAAGGGTTCTCACTGTCATGTAATCACTTAAAAAGAGGAAAAACATCACCCAAACCAATATATTGCCTGTTTGCAAACCCTATAAGCTGTTCTGAAAGGGTTAACACTTTCCCCTCTCCAGTGGTACCCTCAGGGCTCAAGGGAACCTGGAGGCCTTTATCAGCCTGTTCCAAGAGCCTTCTCAACCAAAGCCCCTTCTCCTTCCTCAGAAGGCCTCAGTGACCTGTGAGAGGCAGATTAATAGCATCTTAACCACACTTAGCAGCAGTTCCTGTGCTGGGTGGATGAGCTTTATCAGAGAGATCTGGAAACCTGGACACATCTCTAGTGCTTTAACACCAGCATCTCTTGGTTTGTTGCCAAAGCAACCGTGGCTGCGAGATGCAGGAGACCTGAGGTGGTGTAAGCAGCGTTCCAGCTAAGAAAAGCCATTGGTCCTTTCCAACCCTAACTATTTTCTATGACTGTATGATTCATGGAGCAAGGAATTAGAAATGCTACAGTGATCTGAGCACGAGGGTAAATGGGAGGAAGAGCTGGACCACACAGGGGCTCCAGGGCTCCCTGCAGTGTTGTTATCCTCCATTCCTGCTGCCTTTCTGCAGCAGCACAGCCCCCATAGCAGTGAAAGATGAGGCATTAGGATGGTATTGGGTACCCAGCCCCAGCTCCACAAGATCATAGGATCATGGAATGATTAGGGTTAGAAGGGACCTTAAAGATCATCTAGTCCCAGTGCTGCTGCTGTGTACTCTAGCACAGCCTATTGACCAGTCAGTGTTTAACCTGCTTGTGCACATGGGCTGGTTCTATGAACAAGATGAGGCCAAGCTGGGACTTGGCAATGAGATCTCTGTTTTAAGCCTTGAAGAGCCCCTAGAAACATTAACAGCACTGTGCTAGCACAGCATCGTGGGCTCCTCCTCCAGACCTACCTTTATTAGCCTTGCTTATGATTAGACAGCAACACTCTCAGCCACATTCAAGCCATAGTCATTGCATGTCATGTGTTCTCCCTAAAACACTGTCCTGATAGATGGCCACATTCCCATTTCCTTCATCCCAGCTGCTAAAGAGGAATTTGTCAATGTAGTTTATGCTTTGTCTGGCATTGAGGTGATTCCCAGTTAGAGCCAAATCAGGGGCAACAACAGAGACAGCATCCACAGCATTACCATCATCCCACATTAACAGCAAAACAAAGCCAACAGAAGACCAACGAACAGGCTTGAGGTGTGAATATCTGCATCTGGATCCTGCTACATCTTCACAAGGTCCTGGAGGCAGAACCATCCATCTGCAATACAGGGATCTGATGAGCAGCACCCCTTTGTATTTAGAGGCTTCAGAGCCTGGCAGTGTTTGCATCAGGGTTTAAGCACAACTCACTGGATGGAAATGAGAAGTGCAATTCCCATCCCAGCCAATGACAATGCCTCTTATCCCAAAGGAGCTGGCACATGGCTTCTGCCTTCCACGCCAGCAGCAGGACCTGAAGGGCCTTTGTGCAGCACAGAAGGCAGCAGATGAAGCTGTGGTTTGGCCACTTGGCCCAAGGCTCAAAAGCTCCCTTTTTTCCACAGCTCCATTCCCACACCCCAACCCCATTAGGGACCTACAAAGGCTCAGTTCACAGACCCACCCCCATCCCGAGGCCTTTGAGGGATGAAAAGCAGAGAGAGAATCAGGGTCATTTATCCCATGAGCCCTCCAGGTCATGGCTAAACACAAAGGGCATTGATGAACCCCCATTTTCTCCTCTCAAAGCTTGGAGCTGCAGAGCTGACGCAATCTGGGCAGCACAACTGGCCTGTACAGTAGCAGCATCCATAGCAGGGTGTCCTCCACACGCTGGCTAGTGAAATAAAGCACAAAGGAGATGCCCAAAGCACTCAGCTGCAGGGCATGGCTACTTCCATCAGACACACGGCTCTCTCATAGGGATGCAGCACTACTTAATGGCAGAATCAGGCTCTTTTGGCAGGGTCAGCAGTTAGACAAGTGAGAGTTGCTCTATTCCGAGTCAAGCTTCTTTGAGCTATTAGTACCACTAATAGATATTAGTTATTAGTTATCTAGATATTAGTTATCTAGATATTAGTTATACAGATATTAGTTATACAGACATTGGTTAAACCCTCCAGATATCGAGAAGGGTTTCTTGATCCAAAGCGTTCCAGCTTGTGAATGTGCCCCCCTATGCAGGGACCACCAGCACAGACCCAGTCTGCTCTTATTCACAAGCACAGCCACTGAGAAGAGGACTCACAAAACACCCAACCAGACTCTTTCTTGTCACTGAAAGCAACAGAACCACTTTAAATGGCAGAAATACCTTCGCCTGATGCACCCCCAGGAGTCCTTCTTGGTCATGTGTGTTTCCTGCCTGTGCCAGACACACAAAGCCTGGAACCTCATGGAGAGGAGCCCATTGACAAGCTGCAAAAAGCAACCCAAAAGCACCCCCAAAGACTCTCTGTGGATAAACCAAGGTGATTCTTCCGCAGGGTTCAGAAACTTGGCTGTTTGCTTTCAATCACATGAGAGTCTGGGCTCACAGAAAACTCTCTATTCAATACAGCACAACAGAACAGACGTTCGCCTGCACTTCCAGAGACACAGATATGGGAATTCTAGAGATTAGGTATGGACTTTGAATTCCTCATTCCCAATCCCTAGGATGAAGCTGCCTTCTGCAGCCCCACTGCTCACAGTGTTAGAAGCTCCGGAAGGTGCTTATGGACCAAGGACATCCAACTACACAGTGATCTCACACATTGGCACTGCTTCCCTGTGCTTTTTGCTTTCCCAAAGGTGCTCCCTGCTCCAAAGAGACCCGGCCTTTTGCCCTGGGAAGGGATGGGAAGCATAAACCACTTGCCAACCATCTGCCATCTAAAGGATGCTTTCAGGCTCCTCTGCTTTGCCAAAACGAGCACAAGTGAGCCAAAGGCATCCATCCATTTGCATTATATCTCCCAACGAACTATCTGCTTCCAAACGAATTCAAGCCACTCAGGACAGAAATAAGACATCCCAAGGAGAAGTTTAGAAGAGGAAGGAGCCACGTTTGGCTCATGACAAGCTGCCAGCAGTTTGGATGCAGAGCTGAGGTGGTTTTGAAGACCAGGACAAGCATCACCCATTCATTAACCATATCCTATCCTCCCCACGTGGTTTGTATCTTAAGAGTGAGAAAACAAAGCCCTATGAAGACTTGTTGCTGCAATGGTAAAGGCTGAGTGCACAGAGGGAAAGAAAGGAATAAAGGGAAAACAGGCTCAGAGCTTCATGGAAACAACATAACTTCACTGTTATTTCCTTGCCTCTCTTTAGGGACACGTATCTGGATCCACACCAGCACACGGCCACTCGCTGTGTGGTCTGGTCAGCCAGAACTCCATCGTCTGCTTTCTGCTCAGCCCACATCCTCTCTGTAATTAAAAGGAGCTGCATTTCCCCTCACTGCTGTTCAAAAAGCCTTGAAGAAGCTCAGAGGGGGTTGAAAGGAGCAGGAAAAGGTTTTGGCTGTTTTCCTCAAGGTGCTTTCTCCTCCTGACACCTCCATTTTAGGGGCTTTTTCAAAGACATCCGTGATGTTCCCTTTGAAAACCTTTGATTTCTCAGAGAAGGGAAAAACACAGAGACCCATCCAGTTCAGAGGTAAAATAAAGCTCTTTCAGGATATAATTCTAAGTGAGGATAATAACACGTTGTTCCATCTGTATGTGTAATGTAGCAGGGGAAAGGACATAGGCGAAAGACAGCAGCCCAAGCTTTCACAGCACAAACCTACTCATTCTCTACTCCATTAAGTGTTGCAGCTCTAATTCCCAAGAGCATATAAGCACATGTTTTTGCCATCATCAGTGGGAGAAGAGCATATCACTTAGATGAGGTATAAGCAAAACTGCTCTACTGGACAGTGGCCATGTCCAGGCAAATTTTCCATAGCCAAACATTCCAAATCATGGAATAGAGATGGGATGCGCCAGGAAGGAGCAAGGACTTGCAGGTCAAAGGAGCGAACGGAAGAATTCTTTCCTTCTCTTCAATTCATGATGCCTCAAAGCTCAACACGTTGCTCGTGTGTCACGTTTAATGCCCTTTCCTGGAAGCACGGGATGTGTCAGAGCTTTGGGTTACTCAGAACTTGGTCAGACTTTCCACTGAGTTACAACCAGCCGGTGGGTTGTGGTGGCTATTGTTCAAGACTATGATAGCAAGGCTCTGCTCTTAACTGGCAGCTCATTACTGCAGGGCACCACAGGTGCATTCAGGGCATGAACTGGATTGATCTTACAGCCAAAAGAATGGAGCTGTTCCATGGGATGCTCAGTTGGGAATGGTCCAGGAAAGGTGGAAGATGTCAACCCACAACAGCAGAAACACACATCACCTCTGGCTGAGGAACAAGGACAGAGCAAAGGGATGAACACGGACCCCACAGCACAAAGCACCAGCGCAGCAATGCAGGGCTGGGATCTGGCTTCTCCATCAAAGCCATTCACCCTGCTATTGCAGGGTACTCACGCTGCTTGCTGGGTATCTTTCCACATCAGGACACTGCTGCATCTGCTTGCACACAGCCTGGCCAAGCTGGTGCTGCCAGCGCTTCACTTTACCATCAGACAACAGCCTGACTCACAAAGCTCCACTGAGAGGGACACTGAGCTCACATGAAGATAACCCCCATGTTACACGTATTGCCTTGCTCAAAGCAGCTCTCTGTGGGTTTATTTTCCACCCTAATTAGAAGCACTTCCTGCCTTTCTCATTAACTCACAGCTGTTTCTGATGGCAACGTTACTGGGGAGCTGATGAGGTCAGACCCAAATGCTCCCACCCAGCCAATGCATGGGAAAAGATGGACTTTTGCCTTTCTTTTGTGTTGCTCCACACTGCAAGAAGCTGTGGTCGGTCTGAGACAAAGAGAGGCAAAGGATGTATTCCCCAAGACAAAAAGAAGCATTTAGAAAGATAAGGGAGCTGCAAACCCTCCCTCTTGCTGAGACACAATTGTATTTGGCATAGAGGGCAGCAAGAACGCAGCTCCAAGCGTGTTGACAACGGTAAAGAGGAGGGAATAAGGCTGAGGAGGGTTTCATCTCGGTGGTTAAGTCAACAAGAAGAGGGTAAAACCTCACCAGAGCTGGTTGGCATCACCACGCTGCTCTGACCGGCAGTGAGAGGTGCACGGGGAGGGACTGAGGCTCAAACCACGCTGGAATTGCTTATGTCCTGTTAGATTCGATGCCCTGCCAGGAGGAAACACTGGGTCCATTCCATCCTTGGCACAAGGCTTCTCTAAACACAGCCGTGGTCAAAGGGTTTACAAACTCCCTGGAACTTCCTAAACAAAAGGAGGGTTGTTTAAAGTCAACAGAAGCCACCGCAGAAACAGGGTCTGTGCTACCGGCACCTGGAGAAACCTTCGCTATTTCCCTGCATGGAAGGCTCCTGTTGAATCCACATGGGGTCAATGCAACCTTTTGCCTCTCTAGCTCACCTTCAGAGTGTTCTACCCGCTGCATCTGCCCCACAGCATCATAAGGGGCTACAGTAACCAAGGACAGTTTTCCTTTCCACAACCGCCCTTGATCCTAAAGAACACAGGAGCACTTTAAAGGTGATGCACACGATGCTGCCTGAAACAGTCACCCTGAGGCTGGTCAGCAAGCTCAGCCTCTTATGGAGATGCTCCTGGGATCGCTTACCGACACAGAAAAGGCTCTCCCACAGGCAGCTACTTTAAATTCCTTTGAAATTGGAGTGAGATGATTCATTCCTGCTGGGATTGAACATATCTCCACAAAATGTAAGTGGATTTGTTATCTTCTTCCCTCTGGCAACACATCCATAAGCACAGAACTGACCCTGGCAGCACAGGGGTGAAGGAACCAGGGGAAAGCAGCGCATGGCTTTTAGCACATCCTCTGCAACAGAGATTGTTCCAACGCCCTTTTACATCGAGTGGTACCACATCTCTGTGCAGCTCCGCTCCCATTGCACATCATCCATCAGAGCAGGCTGTGCTGGAGCACTCGGCACAGCCCCTTCCCCTGTGCTTACCTGACAGAGAGAGTGAAGTCCCCTGGGTTGCTCTTACTGGGTCGAGCCAGAAAGCTGCCATGGACACCCCTGGTCAGGAGCAGCTTCTCAGCCTCAATTCCGCTGATGTTGGGATGAAACCACCTGCAAAGTGCAAATGTGACATGTGGAATGGGGTTTATAGAGGATCATGGGATGGTTTGGGTTGGAAAGGACCTTAAGATCATCGAGCTCCAACCCCCCAGCACCTTCCTTGCTCATACCCAATGGCAAATAACCTGGGCCCAAGACCTGCATCCCTGAGGGCACTTAAGGCCTTTCTTTAAGGGTTTCCCAGCACACCTCATGATCGATAAACCCAGGAAAAGCTCCACTATCAGTGGCACTAAACCTCCTGCTCTCCCCAGCAACAACACAAGCATCAAGTCTTTGGTCTCTCCCATTTGGTACGACAAGAGGATGCTCGGTGCTGGAGAGAAGAAAGTCCCCGACCCACAACTGCTGTCTCAAAAGCAAACCAGGTTGTGCAGAGAAGCTGTGGCTGCCCCATCGCTGGCAGTGTTCAAGGCCAGGATGGACACAGGGGCTTGGAGCAAGCTGCTCTAGTGGAAGGTGTCCCTGCCCATGGCAATGGGTTGGAACGGGGTGAGCTTTGAGGTCCCTTCCAACCCAAACGATTCCATGATTCTCCACACAGGACCAGCACATGGCCACAAAGCAAAGGAGATGCTGCTTTGGATGCTGCCGGATGGTGAACAGGACACAGCAGAGAAGGGAAAAAGAGCCAGCTCACCCGAAGGGGAAAAGCGTTTCATCATATTGTGTGCTGCTTTAATGGAATCTTGGTATTTTAAGCATCATTTCTGATGCTATCAGTCTTGACCAAGCTCTTTGGATGGAATCACAAGAAGTGGTGTTTCCCCAGCCTTTACCTCACACCCGGTGCATACCGGACCAATGATTTCCCCTATGGCACCAGCTTTATGGCTTCATTTCACAGAAGCCACTGAAACCCCACTTTCTAAATGCCAAGCTCTTTTGAGTAATCTCAAGTGACCCAAAGCGAGAGTCACTCAGCACTGAAAGCATTGCTCAGTTTTAGATCATGCTCCCATAGACGTTTCTGCATGGGATGCTGTAATATTTTCCATGAGAAAAGAGGAAGAGATGAGCCACAGCTAACACTGACGGAGTGTTGCTGGGCAGCACCAAGTGCAAGAGAATAGGCTGCACACCCAAATGTCCCTCATGAGTAAAGGGTGATGGTGTAGGAGCTCCTGCACTCAACACTGCAGCTTCCCAAGCCAATTAGGTCCTCAAAGAAGCATCTCTGGACACTGGAGCTTGGGACACTGCTGTCTGTGGATCAGATGAGCAAACCCAATGTCCCCCCGAAGGGGTTGCAAGTTCAATCACTGCAGAGGAATGCACCACCTCCCATTAGGAAATACACCCAAAGACAACCTCCAAACACAAGCACACACGCACTCATTACTGTGTTTGTCTCCGAGATACACATAGAAAAGGGCAAGAAATGTCACCACCTCCTCCACAATTTGGGATTTCCTCCCTCCCACCACAACCCAAACAGTTTCGATCAAAGAGCCTTGAATTCTGGAGGAGGAGAGGGCTATTAGGGAAGAGCCATGGAAACAGATGGTAAACAGGAACCCCAGCGTTTCCAAGCCTCGTATTCCTGACATCACAAGAGTGACACCCTTTCATAAATGCACTCTGCAGGGCCAGCACTTATCTGTGCCACAAAACTGCTGCCAGCATTGGGATGGATGCTCCTAATGGAGCTTAATGGAGCTCAGGGACAACACGAAGCTGCCAAAGGCCACTTGTAATGCTTCTACTGAATGCCTAATGGCAATAAAGGCAGCACAATCATCCTAGCCAGCAGGCAGCAGGAAACCTAAGGTTATCTCTGGTGTAACAGTGGGATGGGAGCTTCTGTAGCATGTATCCATAGCGGTGAGCACACACCGGTTCTGAGAATCCCAGCCTGGGTCGGGTTGGAAGGGACGCAGGGGATGCTGCTCCCTCCTCCCAGGGCTGGGACTGATTTATCACTCCTCATAATTTCCCTCAGCCCTGTGCTCTCTCC
>WYDI02022960.1:34369-48263 GCA_009867235.2 Psittacus erithacus
AAAGCCATTCCCCTTGGCCTGTCCCTACAGGCCCTTGGCCAAAGCCCCTCTCCAGGTTTCCTGCAGCCCCTTTAGGCTTAAACTCTGCAAACACCCAAGAGCAGGACAGCTCCGCAGCAAGAGACAGGGAAGGAGTCTATCGGGGGTAGATCTGGGGCTCTGTTAACTCTGATGTTGCCCTTTGTGTCACCGAAACCCCAATGCTGAACGCCCTTTTCTTTAATGCCTCCCACTGCTGGGGCAGGAACCGGGTCGCACACGTACACACAGGCAGCTTGCAAGGAGCACAAACAACGCGTCGAGGAGCAAACCTTCACCAACAGAAGGGGGAGGAAAGGCAATAGCCGAATGCTGCAGCAGGAAAAGGAGGAAAGGAAAGCAGGGAAAAGGCCCTCTGCAAGCGTAGGCACCTCTCCCATGCGTTTCCAGAACAAAGGGAAGCTCATCTTTGGAGGGCTGCGTATGGATGGGAACATACTGCTTGGCACTGTCACACACAGGCTGCCTCCTTGAGCCGAGGAGGCTACAGGGCTGTGGCATAAAAGGGGTATTTTCAAATGCAAGGTCACATCCACGTGGGAATTCTGGTCCTGGAACTGAGCGCTTGCTTCCTTTTGCTATTTTTGCAATTATTTAATAATAAAAAAATCGTTTATTATTATTTAAATAATAAATAAAATTTAATGCTATTATTTAATGGCTGTTCCTTCGCTACTTTTCGACCTGGATTGTAAGGGGCTTCACAAACCCCATGAGGTTTTGCAGTGCACATCCTCAACCCCTTGCATAGACTCAAACCCACCTCTCCCACTTGCAGGGTGCTCTGCACACCCATTCCCAGCTCCCATCTCCCACCCCATTCCAATGGAATAAAAAGACCAGCGGCAAAACCAGCCAAAACTGAACTCGAGTTTGATGTTTCACGTTCCATCTTTGATGTGTGATGGTCGCCCCATCCTGTTTAGCACTCACCACCAGCCGCCTGCTCTAAAGCTCTCTGCCACTTCATCCTGTGGGTAAAGGCACAACTGCTGTGACCACTGCATAGCCCAAAGTGCCTTTATCAACTGCTTGTTTTCCCCCTGACCCTGCAAGCTGTGCTTACAGAAAGCCTCTCTCAGAGGTGTTTTTCATTATGGTTTTTACTGGAGTGCATTTGTTGGTAAGCAAAACCAACCCACAACAGAGCAGGCAAGAAGAAAGCATCAACCCACGCATCTCGCACTAAATGGCAACGCTAAAAGCTGCAAACAGCCTCCAACAGCCCCACAGACTGCATCAGAGGAGCAAGCACCGCTTGCTTGAAGGGAGCACTGGGTTATATACACAGCGTTTATGGGAAGATCTGCAGTATTCCAAGGAAGAGGAACAGTTCCAGGCCAGGTTGGACACAGGGGCTTGGAGCAAGCTGCTCGAGTGGAAGGGGTCTCTGCCCATGGAAGGGGGCTGGAACTGGGTGAGCCTTAAGCTCCCTTCCAATCCAAACTACTCCATGATTCAATGAAACAGTATCTCCAGCACAGAGGAAAGACAAGTGCATTGTTAATATCCCACCATCATCTGGATGCCGGCAAGCGACAAGCATCATTGTGCTTGGTCACTGAGGCAACCACTCAGCTGCTGGTGGTGTTCATTGCGGAACCGAGTCATGCCTAAAGAATTGCCTTCAATAAGAGCAGGGATCGAACAACTTTTCATCTCTCCAAGTGAATCCACTCCGTGTGCTTCAGGCGACGCAGAGCAATGCCTTTCCCTGTGGCCTGAAATCAAACTGAGGTTAAAAAGCCACCTGCGAGTGCCCTACAGGAGCCAAGGCTACACAGAGACATGGGTTTGAGCAAGCAGAGAGAAGATGGAGGGACTGGTGCTGCAGTGCTAAGTCCCTAGCTCAGCTAAGAGGAGGATAGTGCTGGTAGGGACCTGGTGCTGAGGCCAGACTGGAGCATAGCATATTCAGAAGCAGAAAGGTCTGGTAGCCATGAGAACACCAGAAAGCCCATTGTAAGACACCTGTAACCCACAACGGTGCCATAGGGGTTGCAGTCACTAACATGGTGAGCCCTCGACACCCCTTTCCTTGCAGACAGCCCCTCAAAATGCCATCTCCAGCTCTGAACTCCTCAAGCTGCAGCAGCTCATCACCAGCTCTCGCATCCCTATGCTCCCCATGGCACCAAAGCCTCATGCACACCAAGGCACAGTCCTATCCAAGCACTCAGGGGCCAGCACAAGCAAATCCAGGCACAGGTCAGGCAAAGGCAGATTGGTTTCTCCACATGAGATCTACCCACTGACACCAAAGGTAGATGCCATCCATCCCCCATCCATGCATCTGACTGATGCAATGGCCACAGACCCTTCCCAACCCTATGGGTACCAAGGTGGTGGCACAGCTGCCCAAACCCAGGTAAATCACATCTAGGGATCTGTAGCTTCAAAACAGGCCCTTGGGTGGGAGCAACATTCCAGCAGAAGCTTTGGAAAAGGAAACCTTTATGTATAATATTATTTAATAATTTCTCTTTAATTACTAAAGAGTCATCGCTTCCATACGGGATTACTCATTTCCTCCCGAACATGAGCAGGAATGCTCTCTTCTGTTGGAATGCATCCTTGTGCACCCTGTCTTGGGATAAAACAGAACGAATAGTTGAGCAACACCCTCAGCAATCTATAAACCAAAGCAGTTTTAAAGCCTAGCTGGGAATCCCTGTATTCCAAACAGCTCCAGCAAACACCCCATGGATAAAAGGCACTGTACCTGAAATGATACCGAGGAAAGTATTCGGGTGCTGGGGCAATAAGATCCTTTAACCTATAGGTAAAGGATAAAGCTCCTAAGTGAGGTCCCAATGGAGATGGAGGCAAGTTATTCCACATCACCTTTTCTTTTCCCCTTCTCCCACAGCTCATGGAAGGCACCACGAGCATCCTGCCAAGTGCCCACCCACTGCATCCCCTGGTCCCTGGGTTTGAAGCCCAATTTAGCCTAACCTCAGCAAGAAAATGTAGAGTGTTTGTCATGGTAAAACTTGCTTTTGTTAGGCTTGGAGAGGATCAAAACAAACGTGGCTCAAGAGACACAACACCTACAGCTGTGTGTGTGGTTTGGTCTGCTTCAGCACAACTCCAACCCAGCAAGCTGAGGTGGGTTCAGAGTGGAAAAGGAGGAGGAGGGGACCAACAACCACCAGACCTCCTTTCTGCTATGCTACAGCCCTGCAACAGCAGCCAGGAGCAAGGGGCAGTGTAAAAGATGCTGTTGATACAGGGCAGATGGACCCCTGGCTCCCCGATTAGAGTCACACTGCATCCCACCACAGTGAGGAAGGGCAGGATGTGGGATGTGGAGACTGCCCCTGGATGCAGCCAAGCAATAAAGCACTGAGGATTCTTCCAGCACAGAAAGGAA
This sequence comes from Psittacus erithacus, assembly GCA_009867235.2. Classification (NCBI taxonomy): domain Eukaryota; kingdom Metazoa; phylum Chordata; class Aves; order Psittaciformes; family Psittacidae; genus Psittacus; species Psittacus erithacus. The sequence continues at coordinate 37,782 of WYDI02022960.1, forward strand.
GAGGGTGACTTGTGTGAGCAGGAGTAACCTGGGGCAATGCAGCGCTTGGCAAGGATGAGTTTCCTATTCAGCACATAGGAAGAAACCTTCAGAGCTGCTTAAAGTATCCCAGACCTTCTTATCCATTTATAAAGATGCATCGGTTGGTTGTGTTTGCACTCAGAAACACTCCTTTCAGTGCTAAACAGCAAACGAACCCCATTAACTAAGCTCTCCCAGCATAGCTGAAGTGAGGCTGATGCTGTAACACTGGGTTCTAGCAGCGCAAACCCACAGCAAGGTGCTTGCACAGCATGGCATGGCATTACCCACACCTCCTGGGGGGGAAAGAAGGTAAAACGGAGGACAGGCTTTCCCAAAGAGATGGAAATAAGCAATTCCATGTTGGTTGAGGAGAAATCACACTTGTCCTGCAACACCTAACTCAGCAAACTGGGCATGCGCCATAGAGCAAGGCTGCTGTTGGCTTCGAGATGCTTCCAATACTGAACTATTACAGTTCACATCTTCATTAAAAGCTGTTCTACACAGGCCTGGCTGCCTGGAAATCATTTCTCAAGCCTGACAGAGCTGCAACAACCTCCTTTGTTGGTTCTGGTCTGGTTCAATTCAAATCCCATCAGAAGACTCATTAGCCCAAGCATAGCCTCAAGGGAGCGCATCAAATAAATACACCCTGCAAACCTATGCGGCTCTACATAGGTAAATGTTTTCCTTTTCCTAAAGCAATTAGCATCATGACAGCCAACTGTGCCAGCGCACATCATCTGACATCCCCCAAGACTCGTGCAAGCAACCTGAACGCAAACAAACCCATTTCTAAATCAGCAGACCCATTTCCATAGCAGGTACACAAGTCCTCTGGGGTCCAACCGGCGCTTTGACAGCAACCTGCTTCTTTCCATTCTATACTTGACAGAGCATTTCCCTAATGGATCTCACACTCCAATGGGAATGGTTAATAATGTCCCTGAGAAGAAGGCACACATCTTATTTCCACTGAATTCCAGTAGAATCATACAATAGTTAGGGTTGGAAAGGACCTTAAAATCACCTAAGTTCAAATCTAACATGCTTGGGCTCATTTAAAGAGTCCAACCAGGGCACAATCCAAGTTCTCACCACCAGCACAAGCAGCCAGCTCAAAGCAAACAAGGTGTTTATGCAGCAGGTATGGCCTGTTTCCTCCAATGCTTAAGGGACAGCATGAGAAATGAGGAACATTATACACCCTCATAATAAAGGATGTACTGCTATGATTTAGCCAGTCCCACTGCCCTTCTGCAGGCTACATCACTGCTTCTTGCACAAAACCAGTGTGAAACAGCCTTGGCTGCAATGGAAACTTCAGCCCACACCTCTGCCTATTAGGGGATGACCTTCATGAACAGCAAAGCAGAGCTGCTTTGATCTGCAGAGCAGCACGTACCCAACGCTCCTCTGTACCACGTTCAGAGGCAGGGCTTAATTCACCACCCACATCTGGTTCGAAACTCATACTATAGTCAGAAAGGTTTCACATGCAGCTCTTCACAAGAGCTTTTCCATCAGTGGCACTTGCAAGACAATGGTTTTGGTGGAGAAGATCAGCTTTATCATTGCCATTTAATCCCACTTCCATTCCCATCCCTGGATGCCTGGAGGAAGGTGGCTGCACAGACCCACACATCCTGGGGGAGAGGGTGGCTTTTGCTGCAATGGGATGCGGACAGCACACATACAAACCCCAGGGACAGCAGTAAAAGCACTCCAGGAGTTCTTTCTTGCAGGCCCTACAATAACAGAGGCAGACAACACCCTCCTGGCAGGCAGCCGGTGCAGACAGTTCCCATTTACCGGCTCTGGCTTCATTAACTGTTAATGGAGATCAACTCACATCTGGCCTATCTCCCTGATGCCAGCTTCCACACTCATCTACTCCCCATGAGTCAGGCCCTTGATTCCAGTTACTCCAGTCCATGCTTGCCATTGGCACATCTTCCTCTCCTCACGTGTGCCCCGTTCATTCACCTTCTCCCCATCTCCTAAAAGCAACAACACATTCATGATCTGTCACGGTCTCTTAGCAAAGCCTTTCAAGTCAGGTTCTAAAGCAATGATTTTGCCTGTGAAATCAGGCAGCTTGTTTCTCAGAACAGAGAAATCAGAACAGAAACAGAGAAACAGGACAACCACCACGAAGAAGCGCTGTCACATAAATAGTAAGGCTGGGATGGATGCACGGGCAAGCACATCATCCAGAGGACCTGGCATCTCGCTGTGGTCCCAGGGTCTCTGCTTTGTAAGGGTTCACGCTGCTCAAGGTGAAACTGCCAAAATCAGCATTTTGACTGATGCTCTTTCCACTTCAGGAAACAGACCCCGGTCTTTTCTCATCTCTCACTAATACAAAGCAAAGCACACAGCTACAGCGCATCCTCCTCCATCTCTGGAGCCAGCAACTGGCTGCTTAACCATGGAGATGCAGCAGCTTCTCTATCCAAGGCAGTATTGCTCCAGCTATGTGCAGGAACAACATTTTCCTTCACTACCTTGGCTACCATATAGCCAAGACACAGTCCGGACTGAAGAAGGTGTAGCCACGTCCTCCTCTGAGCTGCCTTCAGGTTCAAAGCCTGCAGTGACAAGTGACCCCTCATTCAAACGTGCTTCTACATCTTAACGCCCTTTATAGCATGGTGATAATGAGGAGCAAAGCCCCACTGTGACAGAGGCTGCAGAAGGCTCTCAAAGAGTGGTCCCTCAACAGCATCTCACAATGTGAAGTGTGGGGAGAAGAACATGGGAGAGGTTAGGAGTAGCATGGCTTGGCAAACAGACCAGGAATAGGATGGGTGTGCTGTGCATGCTTTTCTCTCTGTGTTAAGGAAGAACTTAAGGAGAAAGGAATCAAAAGAGCTAAAAGACTCATTCATATATTCCCTTTAGACCCAAACAAGCACTTGCCAAGCAGGAGGCTGTGACACAAAGCACCTCAGCTGAGCACCCTCCTATGGACTGTGCTTTGCGGATGCTCTTTGTCCCAGCCATACACAGCAGCCATGGACAAGGACACAGCTGCCGCAGAGCAGCCTGTCAGCACATCTCTTCTGCATCCACATGCAGCTCCTTGCAGGAAAGCTTGGATGGCTTCCTGCTGACAGCTCAGCAAGGGCCTTTGGCACACAAGCTGCCCCATTCCTGGCACTTGCTTAGGGACACATCTGTTTCAATGGCATTTCTGATGGGGTATTTCAGCTCTAATTTCAGGGAAGAAGAGGATGAGCAGGTCTGAAGCGGGGGACAGCTCATGGGAGATGCTGATTTCACAGCTTCCAGCAGCCAAGGTTAGTCCAGGCTATACCCAAGCGGCTGCAGAGCCCGATCTCCTGCACATCCATTAAGCCAGAGCATCTGAAGGCTCTTCCTATCGCATTGACTTCCTCGCAGCCCATTCCACCCTGCCCATATGGAAAACCTCTTTCACCACCATGTCTTGCACCCCACAGATAAAGACTCTGCAATGACAAGGAAAGGAAGCCACGGACAAAATTAAGATCCAGGACACACAAATACATCATCTGCAGGCAAAGAGGACAGCATGCTCCATGGGACTAAAGCAAACAGCAAGGCACCAGAGCATGAGTGTGTGACCTTCAGCTGCAGTGTGAAGATGAGTTGCATTACATGGGTGCACATAAAGGATGTGAAAGAGACTGGCAACTGCCTGCTGTCTCCTTCTCATCTCATTGAGCATCCACTGCCCATGCTGCAGTACCCACCATTTCACCCTGCCATGGTGAGGGGCTTGTGCACACATACAAGAGATGAGAGGCATTATGAAGGTCTACCATCACTCATGGCCCATCATTTTGGCCTAGAGCTCTGGTCCTTAGAGCATCAGCTTGTGAAAACTCAAGCACTTTCATTGCTTAAGCTCTCCCCTTGCCAAAAAGACTTCCTGAAACAACATCCTAACGCCCAGCATGCTTTCATTCCAACTAGCTGGTTTGTCTTTGGCTTGTGCAGCCGGGAAAGTCTATCCAAAGGGATAGAGTGAGTATTAGTGCTGGTAGAGGGGACATTTCCCATACACCATCGGAAAGTCTAACTGACCATTACACTCTGCCATAGACCAGTGCAAAGTGGAGTGTCTATTTGCCTTTATATTTGGGTATTCTCACACCTACATTGCCTTGTGGCTACTACATGGAGCATGACTTACTATAGCCACAAAAGACTATAGGATGCTGTCAAACATGGGGCTCAAGCTGGTCCTTTCTAGCCACAGGATGGGATGCTGCAGACTAACAACTGAAGGCAGGAAGGAAGGAGGAGCTGCCCGAGAGCTTGGCCTCCCACCACAAATGCAAACTTACATCTTCGCTTCCAAAATAAGACATTACATGCTCTTGCTTGGATGCGAGAGTTCCTTCTTTAGAGCATCACAGTTATCGATCACAGCAGCACAGAACCAACTGGGCTTCATCAATGGATGAAGTAGATGGGCCATTTCCAGACCAACTCCAGTCAAATCCCAAAGACACTACTGCAAACCCAGCGGCTACCTTAGCACGTGGCTTTTCCACACGCTACACCAAGGGAGAGGACAGAAAGCACAGCACAAGACTGAAACCGGGAATAAAAAGACACAGATTCTGCCTGACAGCACTCAGCTTCCACGGAATGGGAGAGGCAGAGCTAGTTTTATCAGGCCAGTGTGCTTTCAACACCCAGCTCCACTCACCTGCACCAGCAGGAAACAGGGAGCTGGGGCTCTTCCAAGTTGCCCGGGAGGATTTACACCCATGTTGTCTTAATTAAACCAAGGTGCAGCGAAGTCCCTCGGGCTGTTTTGAGCACAGAAGCCATAGAGGTGTGCGAGGGTGTTATTTCCAGCTGCAGTTTTCATATTTACTGATCTATTACTCCGAATTGAACTCATTTTTGAAGCAGTCTTTTCCATCTAAGGGCTATTCCACCATGCGTCCCACTATGAGCACCGAGTTACACTTTAGCCTCACCAAAAGAAGGCCTTACCAAGCAGATCCAAAAGGTCTAATAGTGGGGGAAATCTCTTTTGGACTCCCTCCATTCACAGATGATCTGAAGGTCCTTTCCAACCCTAACTGTTCTATGATTCTATGGCGTTCACTGGCCTGTATATCACAAATAAAGCAAGTTAAATTGCAAACCCACCAGCCAGCCAGTTGGAGCGTTGCAAATAGCTCTCAGCAGCCAGCACCGAAACCAGCCCAGCTGCTGTCTGACTGACAGGCTTCCTCATGGAGCAGAACAGGATCTGTTTAGCTGCTTTGCTATGATCCAGTGAAGCAGAACACACCCAAAGAAGAGACCAGAAAGGGAGCAACCAACACGAGAGAACAGCTTTGCAATGAAGCTTGTGCCAAAGCCTTGGGATGCTCTAGAGATACGAGGGAATGTAAACTACCCCCAGGCTGCTGCAGCTTCCATCATCCCAATCCCTGCAGAGAGCTGCAGACCAGCCCACACCCTCTGCACACGCATGGAAGGAAGGAGGGAAGGAAGGAAGGAAGGAAAACCCAAGGCATGCTCCACATTACGCTCCATGGCAAAGAGCCACAGCCACTTGCACAACGATCCCAATGCATTTAACAACCTCAAACACAGCTTCTGACAGCCCAGTTCCTGCCCTGGATCCATTCCCTGTGTTTCCAGCAGACAGGATTGCTTTCTTCACACATGCACTTGTTGTTTTGCCTCTTGGCCTGGCAAACACATCCCTCTCCTTCTCCAACAGACCCTTTCCCATACAGCTCCCCATACACTTCATACCCCATATATAACCCTCCCTGCTTTACAAACTCTTCGAACTCAATGTTGTCATTTCATGCAGTGTGTAAGGAACTACGTAAGTCCAATACCTTCAAATGACAACCCTCCAACACAGGTAAGCTAGTTATCAGTGCAGGAAAGCATGCTCAGCTAGAGACACGGCAAGGCGAGCGAAGAGATAAGCAAGTACCCATGTTAGCAATGCAACGTTAATAGCAACCCCAGATACAAATCTAATACCAGCACAAAATCACACACTGCTCACAGCAGGGATAACCTCTCCCAGGCTGCAGTCAGCACCAAAAGCCTCCCCAGTAATCACAGTAATCATACAGACGAAACTGCTAACGCACCATTCTGCAGTGCTGAAGCCAGCACAAGGGGAGAGTTACCATCAGCCCTGTGCTGCAGAAGGGTGGCTTCCACTGGAGAATCTTGCTCTTCTGCACAGAATCTGGTTAATGAGCACTATTCATCACTGCTCCCACCCTAAGAGCACCCACACCTTCATAGGTGCTCTCTGACCCTTATGAGCTCCCATCCTCCTATAGCACAAGGGGAAGCTTTCTGTGCAATCTCAGTGACAGAGATGACATCCATGCCTTCTCCCCTTTGCCCTGTTCCCACTCTGAAATACCAGCTTTGTTAAAAATAGAAGCTAGACACACACAGAGCAGATATCCTACCTCACCATAACTGGTCAAGGCTCCCGACCCGGTAGAGTAGGTGAAGAGATGCGTTAGTCCACAGAAACCACAGGGCAGCTCAAAAGGCAGCAAGACTTGTAGGATATGGGAGGTGGGAAAAGCTTGCTTTAGGATGTAGAAGGCAGTTTGCTGCTTGATAGCAACATTCCAGCCTCCAGCAGCCTTCAGGACGATTGGCCAAGGTGGTGGAGCCTGGGGAGTTTCAAGGGAAGAAGTGACAGCTTTGGGTTATTTACCCCAAACTGGCTTAACGTGGAAGGGAGCAGGGGTGGAGAGATGAAGAGGAAGTCATCTCGTTCTGTTATCAGTGCGAAGCCAGCAGCTGTGAACTGAGTGCTGAGAAGGGGACTGGGGAGGGTAACCACCACCACACGCACATGGTATGTGACGACATCCATCTGCCAGCCCATGGGCAGCAAGGCTAAAGAGAAAGGAAAACGAAGGGCTAATGGGCAAAGGTGGATATTCCACGGGGCTCCTGGTTCTGAATAGCACTTCCTACACAAGCTTCCTGCTCCATGCAAAGCAGCAAGAGAGGTTCGTGTTCCAGGCCTGCAATGAAACAGCCATTGGTGGAGAGCATCAGCTCATAGGCCCATGTTCTGCTCCTCTTGGGGACAGGACCATCATGGGATGCTTTGCGCCATGCCCCAAACCATCTTTGCATCCCTGTTGCTTTTTGGGTTTCCCAATTTCAGCTTTAAAAGCAGCCCCTTTGGCTCCGACTCAATTCCTCTGCCCTCCAAAGCAGCGTTCATACCCCTTCACATGTGCACCTTATCTCTGTGTTCTATGAGCTCTCTGGGGAAACACGCTGCCCTGCTCTGCGTGCGACACAGCACGTACTGCAGAGCCCCAAAGACAACTGTACCTCAAGGAGAAGCGTTTCTACACAGCCCTTTTGATCTCTCTTTCTGAACAGCTGACAGGAGCATACAGATAGCATCGCTACAAGGCACCCAAGTTGGAGTCCAGTCCCCTTCTGCAGGCAGGGAGAGAAATAGTCACTTCCTGAGGGTGATGCAGAACAGAACCCAGTTCTCTCCCCTCGCTAGACAGGGATGCTCAGTCACTCAGTGCAGGTGCCTACAGTTAAAGAGCCCAAGCATCTCAGCATGTCCAGATTCAGGGTTTAACATACAGTGATAGCAAGGTTACAGGGAGAGATAACCTCCTTTATTAGATGGGATAACTGCAGAACACAGACAAGCTTTCAGGCACACAGACCTTTCATCAGGCCACCCCTGGGCAGGAAGAACTTGGGTTCTCAGGCTTGAAAGAAGCTGAAAGCTGCGGTGACAGAGAACAACTCCACTATTCCAAACAGAGCCCAAACCCACCATTGATCTCCCTATCCAGGCTTTGCAAGAAAGGAGGAAGAATGCTTCTGGCAGTGTTGGAGCAACCTGCTCTAGTGGAAGGTGTCCCTGCCCTTGGCAGGGGCCTGGGACTGGATGAGCTTTAAGCTCCTTTCCAACACAAACCATTCCATGACTTTAAAACCACAGCACCCAGCCCTGGCAAACTCAGGATCATTACATCCTTGCCACCGCATGACTGGCCAAATAGCTCACTCCTGCCTTGTTCTTTTACATCCTTGCATCACCAGCTTGATGGAGCAGGAGAAACAAGAGCTCGGAAGGCTGTTCTCCTATGGTCTGGCAAACAACTCGCCGTCCATCAATCAAGGTATTAAATAGCTGGGAATGCGGCTGCCTCTGCAATCCCGAGTATTTAGTCCATTATCCCACAGACACTTAGTACAATTATGGCTGCTTTGCGGCCAGCCTTTAATGTGCCAACAGAGCAGCTGAGGCACAGCGGAGATTAGAGATCAGCAACAGGCTCAACCACAGAGCAAAGCCTGGGCTCACTGCAGGGAGCTTGGGAACGCCGGGAAGGACTGGGAACTGATGGAGAGGGGGAGCAGGAGGGGAGCAGCACAGAGCTCTGTCTGCCTTTAGGGGCTGTTCCCAGGAGCTGCGCTCCTCATCCTGCTGAAGGAGGCAGAGATGCCCTTGCTCTCGAGAAGGATGCTCACTTTCCAAGCAGGAAAAGCTGATAGCTCCAAAGGGAGACTCGGAGCAGCTCAGGGGTGTAATTCCTGCTAATGGAGCCCTCCAGCAGCGCCAAGTTTCCCCTGAGTGCAACACAGGTTTTCTACTGTGCTCACCCTCACAGCCACCAGGCAAACTCTTCCGAAGACACTCAGCACAATATCCAAGGAATATAAACACATCCTGTCCCTGTGTGTGTCATCATTCCAAGGCTGAAAGCAACACTGGAAAACAAGCCGTGATCCGTCAAGGATCAACTGGCGTCTAGCAATCAAGGGCATCAGTGATTTCACAACCAAAACAGGGCTTCCCTTTGTTTACTGCCAGCACTTCCCTGGGCTTTAAAGTACCAGTTTCCTACTGGATACTCATTTTCCCTCTGCTCATGCAGGCAGGCAGCACTACCCGCCAATGGTCAGGCATTGGAGATGCCAGAGATAACAGCTGCAATGATACAGCAGAAAGGAGGGTGGGTTAAGAAGTAGGTTACCCCATGTCTTGTCACAACACATATGGCCTCGTGTGTTCAGATATATGGCCCCCAGAGCTCTGCTGTCACTGTGGCCTTGGAGAGCTGCACTAGAAGCAATCTCATGAAGTTCAGTAATGTCTAAACTGCGTCAGTCCCATATACACAGACCAGGCTCTTCTTCCCTTCCTTTGTGAATGGTGTACGTAATAGCAAAGCCTGGGTGCTGGAGGCCTGTATCTTCATAGAATGGTTTGGGTTTAAGGGACCATAAAGCTCACCCAGCTCCAACCCCTGCCACTGGCATGGACACCTTCCACTAGAGCAGCTTGCTCCGAGCCCCATCCAACCTGGCCTTGAACACTGCCAGGGATGGGAAAGCTTCCCTGGGCACTTTCATCCCTCCTTTCATGCAGGAACCTGTTCAGTGTCCCTTCCCTGCAGGAAACAAGCTGCGTGCCTTGACATCGGAGTCACTACCCAAACGCCCATGCACAAGTGACAAGGGCTGGATGTGGCAGCGCCTGCTGACCGCTTGTGGGAGGCTCATCGCACAAGAGGGACCATATGCAAAGAGCTTCTGCTTGTCCCAGTATCACAGCTGGCTGCTTTCATCTGAAAAACACCACTATGGGGAATTCCAGCCTGTTTCTGCTAGTCTGAAGACCCTGAGCTCTGTGGCTTATGTCCAGCTTTGTTAAACACCAACTAGAGGAGATGCACCGCATCCCTCTTCTTCCATAGGTCATGAGTAACACCAAAACCAGGCAGTTCCAATCCAGTCAAACTCTTCAGAACCATGCCCCCTCACTAAACAGTGCTTGTTGAAGTTCCTCTTGCTTTGACCACTGAGATGAGAACACTGAAAGTTTCCATTGCTTCAAAGCCACAGCAGAAATAACTACTGACACCCCCAGAGCTGGACTGAAACCGGTCTGAGACACAAATGGCAGCAGGCAGTGGGTTGGTTCAACACAAAGCATTGCTACTGCAGCACATCCTTCCCTTGTATAGGTTGGAATGAACTCTAAGGACGTGCTTGGGAGTGGGAGCTGCAGCCCATAGGGCAGGTTATGACCATAGGGCAGGTTATGACCAAAGGGCAACGAACAAGCTTGCAATGTACATTGTCTACCTGCTGTCTTGCCAACACAACCCTGGGAAGGCTGGAGAGAAGCAGTTCAACTCAATGCCAGCCAATGTGCAGGCACAGCAATGGCCCATAGGGCAGTGGTGACACCTCAGTGCCCCACAGCAATCCTAGTGTCACAAAGGGTTGATGTAAGCTCCTTTGCTCCATCTGGGGGTTAGAAAGCTTTGAAAGCTGGGCAGAGGAAGCATGTGCTGCTCCTATGCATGGCCTGCTCATCTTCTGGTGGGCAGGGACACCTTCCACTAGAGCAGCTTGCTCCAAGCCTCTGTGTCCAACCTGGCCTTGAACACTGCCAGGGAT
>WYDI02022960.1:56391-122271 GCA_009867235.2 Psittacus erithacus
TGGAAGGTGTCCCTGCCCGTGGCAGGGGTTGGAGCTGGAGGAGCTTTAAGGTCCCTTCCAACCCAAACCAGGCTGGGGTTCTCTGATGATTCTATGACAGTCACAAGCCCTTGCCTCTTCATCTGCTCAGGGGTAGGTGCAGTGCTGTCCCACTGCTCAGAGCACCTGAATTCTGCTCCCAAACCTGGATAAGCTCAGCAGGGTCAGTATGATGATTTTGGAAGCATGAGAAACCCCTTGCCCTGAGAAAGCCCCTCACTTACTCTAGGGCAATGTGGAGACAATGTCACACCAGGGTTTGTGGGCTGGTCTAAGAATCATAGAATCATAGAATAGTTAGGCTGTTGGTTACAGTAGTTAGCAGGCTGTTGGTATGTGCTTGCCAAACCTGCCTGATCAATCAACACCTTCAATCTACCCCAGGCCAAATGACAACTACCACCACCCCACCACTCCTCCCCATCTCCCCTGTCCCAAACCAAGCTGTCCAGCAGGGTTGCCTGGGCTCAAAAGGACATCCCTCCTAGCCCCTGTGCTCTCAGGATGTCCATACCTGAATGCCCCAGAGCTCACGGTTGACTTCATGCTGTCCAAGCGCTTCAGCTTGGCCAGCTTGTGGCTCCACCTCTCCAGCTCATCGATGCGGGTCTCCAGGTTATCTGTCAGCTTGCACAGCTCCTTCACAGCTCCCACGTTCTCCATGAAGATGCGCTCCTGCAGGGAACAAGTCACAGTGTGAGTGGCCTGGAACACGGAGACACTCTGCTCCAATGGATCCGGCAGCCCTGACTGCTCTGCCATGCCCCGTCCCAAGGTAAGGCTACACAACACCATCATATCTAGATCTCTACAGCCCCTGGATGCAAGAAGAAGTGGTAAATGCTCCATCCCTGGCAGTGTTCAAGGCCAGGCTGGACACAGGGGCTTGGAGCAAGCTGCTCTAGTGGAAGGTGTCCCTGCCTATGGCAGGGGGTTGGGACTGGATGAGCTTCAGCTCCTTTCCAGCCCAAACCATTCTATGACTCTATATTCTCTTTGAACCCAACCAAAACAATGAATGTTAGTGCAGGATCCCTGAGAACTCTCTTACTGGTGCTAATTCAGAGTCCTTCTCACTCACAGAAGACATACACAGGGTCTCCAAGGAGCCCTTGGTCAAACCAAGTGAGCAACACTCCCCATCTACCCCTTCTCTGCCCCTCTCCAGCCTTCTGTCTCTTGCTCTACATCACAAGCTGCTGGAGTCATTCTGCAGCATTATCCAACAGAGAACTGATCCAGATCAATGGAGAGCCCAAACCTCGGTGCCTCTGGAGAGCATCCTTCCTTCTCACATGCAGATGGGACAGAAAAGGTCAGGTTCACATCTGCTAATGGATGATACAACCGCAGGGATTTAGGCTTCCATCAAGGGAAAACAAGGCACTAAGGTCACTCCTGGCTATTCCCACTCTGGACAGTGATGCAGGAGAGAGCTGGCAGCTTTGGGAAGCTGTCCCCTTGCTGCCCTGAGCAGCAAACAGGTTACAGAGAGGTCAGGCAGCCAGGTGCTCTGGGTTATCTTGACATAAGCACCTTATCTTATCTAGAAAGGAGAGATTATGACTAAGAGCCTCCCTATAGGAGGCTGCCAACAAAGAGATGCTCCCTTCCCTAGGGAGATGCTGCCAACTTTCACCAGCATGAGGCTAATTCCTCCCTGCTGATGTCTGCTGTCCATCATCTGAAAGACCAGCCAGGTCTCAAACTCATCTGGCTTACAAGCGCTTCCCAGACATCAGTTTCCCTCTTCCATTTCCAGCCCCACAAGTTCAACAGCCTCCCCGTCACCAACCTTGTTCACCACCAAGAAGTTCTCAAGGGTCTTCCCATTGGAAAAGACCAGGTCCCCGGTGTCCTTCACAGCTTCAGGGAGGATCTCCTTCACCTCCTGAGCAATGACACCTGCATGGAAACAGCACAATGGAGGGTCAAGGCGGGCTGGGCAGGGTTCCTTTTGGCACAGCTCTTACTCTGGCCCATGTAGTCACTACCATAGAAGCCCTATAAGCCACTGTGGGAAGTGCCATCCTCTTTCCCACTCATTAAAGAGGGAATTCCACTAGATGACCAAACTTCAGGTGGTGAGAAGCCCCCTCTTACCTACCCCATGCTTGGGTAGAGCTGCAGGGAAAGGCAGGGCTTGGCACCATGAACAAAGCGTGGGTTATGGAACATGAGGTCCAGCACTAGAGACACAAGCAGGTCACTGTGGGGTGACATAGGGCCCATACCTGTCTCAGAGGTGTTCTCAATGCCCACTGTGGCTGCAAACTCAGGCTTGTAGTTGTAATGCACCAGCCGCATCCGGGAGATCCTTTTCAGCTGCTCTGTGGTGTCCACCTGGACGAGACAGACACATGCAACTCCTAAATGGGATATTGCTCCTTCAGTTCCCATCATTCTGGCTCCAAGCAGCAAAACCCACTGCAGCTCATGGTAATACCTCTGGGAGACAGCTCTGGACCTGCTCAGATCAGCATCAGGACAAAGAGCATCTGCACTGGGGTTCAAGGACTATGTCAAAACCTGGTCAATAGGAGCTCAGGTAGCCCACAAGGAGCCATGTCAAATGCCCATAAGGACCATGTCAAATCAGCAGCTGAAATAGGCTCACAAGGACACTCACACCTCCTGTGGTCCCTCAGGTCCCTGATCTGCTCTGCCTGGCTCTTACCTCCTGGATGTCCTCCTTCACTCGGGCATCTGAAGGGTGCATCAGCGAACCCATGACCTTCACATTGCCATGGACCACGAGGGCTTCATCGGGGCGGTCGGTGTTGATGCCAACCCGGCCGTGGTGGAACACAGTGTCAGGGAGCTGTGCCCGCTGCCACAGCACATCGCTGTCACTCTCAAACTGGCCAGGGTTGGAGGCCTGTGGACAGACAGGGAAGCGGGGACTGAGCAGTAGCAGATCCAGGGGGAGGAACGCTGCAGTGGTGCTGGGCAGAGGCACTTGGAGGTGCAGACAGAGTGAGGAGGTCAGGACAGCCCCACAGACACATCCCTCCATGCATGTTGCAGGACTGTATAGCAGGAGAGGCTGAGGGCAACAGATGGGCATCAGAGAGCTCCAAGCTGCTGTGGTGGCCTGGATGGTGCTGTCTCCATTAGTATGGCTGTGAAACAGCTCCAAAACAAAGCTTGGCGTAAGCAGAAACACCCAACAATGGTGTTCTTGCTCCACAGAAATGGGGAAGATCTTGGCTGAATCTGAGGTATGTTCATCCCAGGATCCTGAGAAATAAGAAGGGGCTGTTGGGATGAGCAGTATGTTGGGATGAACGTCTCTAGCTCATGAGATCCTGGCACAGGTGCCCTCTCCAGCCTGCAGCACACTGAATTACAGTCCTAGGAAGCCTTGAGATTGAGCTGAAGCAGTCTCAGCCTTGCAGGGACAGCAAGGAGCTGGACAGCCAGCCAGGACAGAGCCAGCAGAGGATGAGCAAGGCTGGGGAGGTCTGAGACAGAGCTTTGCAGCAGCACAAGGCAAGGTGACAGGACAGGGATCTGCTGCCACCCCTGGGAACAGGTCCCAGCCTGCCCTGACAACAGAGGCAGCCTCAGAAACCAAGGCTATGCCTGTTCTGCTCCTCTCCCTAAAGGAATACCCCTGCTTTCTTGAGCTGCCTGTTATCTCAGCTAGCAGAGCTGTTCCAACAATCCCAAGCAGAACCATACAGGACAGCAGGAGAGCAAGTGACATGGCTGTTGCTCCTGGGTCCTAAATCCTGGGGTTCTGCCCTGCTGCTGTGGTTCTATGACCCACAAGAGATGGGGCAGCCCAGGCTGCCTGCAATTCCCTGTGATGGGCAACAAGGAGGCTGAGAGTTCTTGCCTGTCCTGAGGCTGCTCTGCTGAAGCCTGTGTGGAAAGGATGGAGCCAGAAGGCAGGCACGGACAGAGAGAAGGAAAGCTGAGTTTGGAGAAGGTGGGAAAGGAATGGGTGGGGAAAGCACTGAAAAGCCAGAGGAAGGAAGGAGGATCACCCAGGCCATCCAGCAATGGACTATTGGGTACCTGCAGATGTTGAGGGAGGCGAAAAGGACCTACCCTGACAATGATGCGCTCTGATATGTGGGCAGCCAGCGTGTAGTTCTGGTTCTGTGCGTGTGCCTGCAAGGCTACCACGAGCATGAAGTACCTGCCAAGAGGGAAAACAGGTCAGGGTGCCATCCTGCAGTGGGTACTGCTGAGTCTGCTCCTCCTCCAGAGCCTGAGGTGGGCTCAGAACATCCCCTCTCCATGTGCTATGGGGCACAAGCACTGTCCCCAACGCCTCACAGAGTAGGAGACCCTTCTTGTGGCCGCAGCAAACTCCACACAGACAAGGCTGGCCAATCCAGGAGCTGTCCCCCATGTCTCCCTCCCTCCAGCCACACTGCCCAAGCCAGGGACTGGCACATCCACAAGCCTTGAGTGCTCAGAATGGCTTGGAGGAGGCATGTGTGCTCCTCACCTCTGGTCTGGGTTGGGTTTGCCTTTCTTCCTCATGTTGTTGGCTGTGGTCTCGCTGAAGTGCAGCCGCCCCACGGTGACTTTGGTGACCTGTTCTGGAGGCAGAGTGACCCTGAGGGAAGGAAGAGAAAGAGAGGAGGAAGTGATGACACTGCTGGAGAGGAGGTGACTGGGGAAAGGCTGCGTGGAGACCTCGGAGCAGCTTCCAGCATATGAAGGGGGCTACAAGGATGCTTCATCAGGGACTGGAGTGACAGGACAATGGGTGATGGGTTCAAACCGAAACAGGGGAAGTTCAGGTTAGGTATAAAGAAGTTCCTCCCTGTGATGGTGGTGAGGCACTGGAATGGGTTGCCCAGGGAAGCTGTGAATGCTCCATCCCTGGCAGTGTTCAAGGCCAGGCTGGACAGAGCCTTGGGTGCCATGGCTTAGTGTGAGGTGTCCCTGCCCATGGCAGGGGGGTTGGAACTTGACTATCTTCAGGTCCTTTCCAACCCTAACTATTCTGTGATTCTAAGAGTCTAATCTCACCCCAGAGGAAGGCTTATTCCACTTAGGCAGGAATAACAGCAGTCAGATGCATTAAGAGACCCTGAAATGCCTCCCACTCCTTGGCAGAGTATTTCATTGTTCATTCAATCACCTTACGTTGTTAATTTTTATCCTAAACGTGTCCAAGTGCAGTTGAAGTGCTCTGATTCCCAGTCTGAGCACAAGTAGTACATCAGACAGAAAGTAAATTAGAACACAATGAATCTCTACTCTGAGGTTCAGATTTCTTACTCCTGATCCAGCTCAAGGCTATTCTCAGATCCATGCAGCGCAGTACAGCTGTCTGTCACTGTACAGCAGAGCCACCGTGGCTATGCTGCACTCCCCAGCAGCTCCAAACTCCATCACAGCAAGGGAACAGAACAGAGATTCTTTGCGGCAAGCACGCCGGCTACCCAACGAGTCACGGGAGCCACTGGTGGCAAGAGGCCAGCTGCAGGCACAAACAAGTAGCTCAGATTTCATCAAATGGAAGGCAGAAAACAGCCGAGAGACCTTCTAATATTTACTACAATAATTTGCTGCTGAGGGGGATGGGAGAAATCAGTACTTCAGCTCCTTCCTGGCCGTATCTGCTAACAGAACCTGGCATTCTTCTATCGGTCTAGGGATTACAAGAAAACAAAAATCACAATACAAGCCATAATCTGCTTCCACTTCAACATCAACAACTCTGATAACCACTGTTTCATTTGCATTAAGAGATTAGTTAAAGTATATCCCTTGGGGGAAAGCCCCACATAAATACAACCTTTCCGCATGTCATTCTCATAATCTGCACATCAGAGAAGAGACCTTAAATGCCCTGCTGCAAACTCAATGCAAATTAATTCACTCACCCATTTTGTTCGACTTTATTTGAAACTGAGCAACAGTGCCTGACCCTCACCGATTACTCATTAGCTACAGGAAATTCAGCTGCATCAAGCCGGAAAGGAAAACAGCCTAATTTGTATCTTAAGGTAACAATGGAAGTTTAGGTGCAGAGGCTAAAATTAGTAGGCTTCAATTAAACCTTCAGAAGAGAGACTCTTCCCTTTCCTTTAATATTACCAGAAAAAGAACGCACTGGTAAAGAGTATGCAAATGTGCACTTAATTTCTCCAAGATAGCATCTTCTACAAAGCAGAAGCTGAGCACAGAGCCTTGCAAGAGAGACACTGCAGCCACTGCTGCTGGTTTCATTCCATTGGATTTGGAACACTTATCAAAAAAAAAAAAAAGGCAGGTTAAGCCTACTACAAACAATGAAAGTACATAACATACACCAAGACCGACCATATTTAATCACTGTTTTAAGATCTTAAAAGCACAGAAGTTCCAAGAAATGCACTAAGTTAGCCTCCAGTTTGGTACCATGACAAGTCTTGCCTCCAGCGGTGGTTTGACAGGGCCCAGAGCCAAGACCTGCAACACTGCAGCTGAGCTGCTCAGCACTCTGCCCTGTGTGAAGGGTCCTCCAGTCCCTTCCAATGGCCCAGCTGACCCTACTCCAACAAAAGCCAAACTCCACAACACGCCTGGTTACCCTTGTTTTAAACAGACACTAAAGCGTGCAAGTGGCTTCTAAATCCATAACTACATTTATTTCCAATTTGGTCCTAAGTGTCCTCATGTATGCTCATGCTCCCAGTTTATTAATCCCTCCAGACAGTGAATAAATTTGCTGCTAAAATACTTGCAAGATAAAAACCAGCTGCCCTATTTGGTCACCCTTGAAAGCCCACAGTTAAAGAAAATTAAACACATAGGCTTGAAGCTACACCATATATTTGTAAATAAAATAGTTTGAAAGAACAAGATTACAAAGTACGAAATGAGCCCTTTCACGAATTTAAGTACAGGAGAAGTCACTGTTAAGTCCATTTTTGTAAAGTTTTAAACTAATACCACTGAGGGATAGGAGTAATACTATAAAACATCTTTTTTAATGCTTTTTCAAGAAGCTTGGACCACATATACCAGTTTCAGATGGCAACTCCCACACGTACAAGTTGGTTTGGTTACAGCTTCAGGGATCAGTGTGGCACAGTGCAAGTTTCATTCACAGATAAAAAGATATTTGAAGTAGGTACAAGAACATCCTCCAAAATATAGGATATGATCTCTCAGCAACCCTCTTCCCACCCCCTAGAAAGTGCTGAAAAGTAAGCACAATATATAGAAACACAGGGAAAGTACACAGAGATAGACCCTTTAACAAGACAAGTTAATATTTGACAGCTTAAGAAACAACTGCACATGGAAGAAAATAACTGTTAGTCATCAGAAGGTATGTATAAGAGAGGCTTGTACTTTGATTCTGTATAAAAACTTAGGCTGACAAGTCTCCATTCCTGAAATATAAATATTGAGAGGTACAAAAAGTAAGCACTACTAACTAGAAGTGCCTTCTCAGAACAGCCGATTTTCCCCAGCTGCAAGTCACCATTCCCTCATCTTTGAAGGAATAAATGAACGTAACTACTCATTTCAGCTACTTTTTCAGTATATACAATTGTTTATTGCTTCTCTGGCAATTTTACAGAGTCTTCCTCATCCCTAGCTCTCCCCTTTTTATGTTTATTTCAAAGTAGATCAAGTACTCTTCAGTGCTTTTAAAAAAAGCTCACTTTAAGAAATTGCCCAAGCTAAAAATATTAATGCAATTTTCACCTGAAGCGATGTCCTGCAGACTGTTCATGCAGAGTGCCTCCCTAAAGATGCTAAGTGCATTTTCAGCTACCAGAAATCTCAGACAGCTACAGCTCTGAAGTGCTCTGCTCTTTTTTTATATATAGACTGAAATTTACAGCATACAGAAAGGGAGACTAGTGCAATATGCAGCATTGATTGTTTATTCAATAAATATTTAACCCAATTATTGCCAACCAAGGCAAACAGTGCAGAAATTGTCACTCAGAGATATAAAAGTGTAACTTTTTATAAAGTCAGTTGTACATTCATACAACTATTTCAAAGAGGTTTTTCTGCTTCAAAATTGACACTACCATTATAAAAATATAGAAACATAGTATTTGGGGGTTTAACATGTCTTTGCAAATCTAACTTTGACATTTATATGGGAACATAACATTTCTGCATACAAGAACTTATTAAATATAAAAATTAGTATTATCACAGATTTTCTGCACTGACGACTTCATTACAGTTCTTAAATACATCTTTCTTGGTCCTGGGTATACATTTAGAATGAAATAACAAGCATCTTACATTTATCCTGAGGTCAGCTGTGTAAAAAGGAAAGCCAATTTTTATAAGGATACTTACAGGCTTTTTCTTCAAAATAATGAGGTTCTTTCTAAACAAGCCAATAAAACTCCTGGGGGACTGGGGGAAACCTGACCCTCTCCTCAATGTTTTAGGAAACAATTTAGTATTATTTTAGGGAGCCATTTCCAAAAATATAGAGGCCATCACATCCAAATGCTCTATCACCAGCTAAAATTTCAGACTGCATTTGCCAAATTTGAAACTTAGAAACTGCTCTGAAAATAAAATATATAAATCCCCATGAAGAGCCACCCTAAGCTTCTCATCTCAAGATCCTGACCTGCAATGCAACTCCTGCTAGCAGAACCCCTCTGCAGCCTGTGAGAATCAATGGAGTCTTGGGGTCTGCCCGCACAGGTGACAATGTGTGATTCGGGTCTTCATCACCCACCACTGGGTACAGTTATGATCTTGTCAAAGCTTCACTTTGAACACAGCAGTTATTTTCAATAGCACCAACAATCTCTCAGATATCAGCATCAGGCAAACACAGACAACACAATAGATGTGTTTCCTGAATCAGCACAATTGGTATAAGGCACTGCTTGGCACAGGAAGTCATAAATAAGAGCAAAACAAGATAATTTCCAAGTTTTGTGACATTTAAGGTTGTATGTTATGTCACACTTCAACTCATTACGTATCATGGTTAGAAAAACACAAGATGGTCTAAGGGATTAACCAAAACATCGCTGTTCCATTCATGCTTAGTTTTCCTCTCCATATCCAGAAAAATATCCCACTTAACAACATAGCAATATGAAGCATTAGGAAGTATGCGCTGTTAAATAAAGTACATTTTATTCTCCAGTCTTCCACAAAAGTCTAACCTAGACACAACTCAAGTATAAGAAGTTGGAATATATTCTGATAATATTTGCAACCGCCTATCCCTGCAGAGGAGTGAAAAATCTAAGAGAATTCATAGATTGAGGCACACTGCAATTGAAGATATTCAGGCATATTTTATGGCTAGAACAGGATTTTTTTTCTGAGGAACCTCACTACAGACTTCCCCAAAAGCAGCGCCATATGGTTTGAAACAAATTGCAACACATGGGAAAAAAACATTTGGTCCTCAGTCACTACTATCTTCATCCTCATCATCATCAGATACATCATTTAGAGATGATTTAGGTGACTGGCTGTAGGAGTCTGATCTAGTGGACTGACAAGCAGTCATCTCCCCAGTAGAAAGAAGATCATAGCAGAAGTCGCAAATCCGCACAGGCTTGGAGGACTGGCTTGGGAGCAGGAACCTCTTTTCAGAGCAGGGCCCACACACGACAAAGCCACACTTGCGACAGTGGTGACGACGGTTGACAGGCGTGAATTTTGCTTTCTGACAGCGCATGCACACAGTGGCTTCCGAGTCCGGTACCCAAACAGCTGCATGTTCATTGCTAGGAGTCTTCCCGCTTTTGGAAAGCAAATCAGAAACACACTTATTAATGTGGTTCATCCACTCAGACTTCTCTGTAGCAGTGGCAGCATAAACCGCAAAAGACTTTGTTGGTGTTTTGATAAGCCACCCGTTCCGTAAGTCTCCCTCATCCTGGATGGAATCAATAGTGACATTTTCCAGTGGGATTATGTGCTGTTTATTGTATTTCTTCTTCTGGATGACAATATTGCCGTAAACAAGAATGTCATTGAACAGGAAGAACTGCCTTGCTTTCGGCTTCTTCCTACACAGCTTTGTTAGTACTCCCTCTCCGATCAGAACGCGACCAGGAATAGTCAGGGGTTGACCAGCTGCTCCAAAGCAGTTTTCCACTATACTTATTCTTCTAGTGTTTGCCTCACTGTTTGCCAAGCGATCCACCATCTTTCACAAGTATCCTAAAATCAGAAAAATAGAAGTTTGTTATTAGAACAGGACGGATTCAACAGTGCCTTCCCCAAGGAAGGTACTAACTCTGCATTTCTTAAAACGCCTCACAGACCCTGCTGGCTCAGTGGCACTGACTTGGGCTGGATTTAAATAAGTATTAATACCTAAGAATTTTTAGCAACAGATTAGTCTTTTCTTTTTTAAAGCAAAAAATGTTCCATCCAGCTGACAGCTATCTTTATCACACAGACAGCACCTACAGCACTGCACTTGAGAGCCTTTGGCAAGAGATGAGAGGTTTCCTCTCCTGTAACGTTACTGCATCCTGGTTTAATGTCATACTTCTCCATATGTTCTATATATCCTTCTGCACCTACTCTGGATGGCAAAAGAAAGTATCATACATCATTCTAAATTCTAATGACAGAAACATCAACTGAGTAGCCTGGAGACTCAAGTTAGCATTGACACAACAAACAAGAAATGTACAACTGATATTCACATAGGAAACCACCACAGCCAAGCTTGGTATTGCTCTTTTTTCAGTATGTAAACCTTAAATCATGGGTTAAAACCATGAATTTACCTACTAAAAACATTTTGTATAAGCCCCAGCTTGCAGCCCCCACCACCTCCTTTCATGACAAACTCTTTGAGCAGAGAGCATGTCATGGTTGGTGGCCCATCATGCACTTGCTGCTGCTGCCTTTTTGCAGGAGCCCCAGTCTCTCACTCCTCACATGCTCAAACGACATCTGCATCCACCATGAGGAGGTGACGTACAGAGGCAGACCAGCACAGAGGACAAGCCACACAGCTTGCTACTGCTCCCAAGAAACACTAAGCCATCTGCAGCAGCTGAAAGTCTAGGCAAGAAACCTTCACATTTTAGGAAGTACTGATGAACCAAAGAGTACATATGTTCCAATTACAGATTAAAACCACCCCTTGCCATTCCCCAAGTAGCAAGTAAGATTTTCCTCTTATAAGGGTAAGATTCTTGAGGCATCCAACAAGGAACTGAAAATAAGAAGTCACTATAGTGATTCACACCTCAGCAAACCACTCTTTTGCCTGTCTTTTACTGTAGAGCTTCTCAGGCAAAGGAAACTCCTGCCAGATCTGCTCCCCAAGCTTCTCCTGAGTACAGCCATGAACCTGAACCACGTACTTAAGAGAGAAGAGACAGCTGGCAGACAAGTACTAAGGACAGACCTCTCAGCACACAGAAGACAGCTCCACTGTGCCTTCCTCTCCCGCTACGGCAGGACTGATGCTCACAGCACTGTCTGGTACAACCACTGCTTTGAACAAGCCTGAAGGAGAGCAAAGTAGAAAATACTCCAGTGCCTACTGCCTGTGCTTCCCAACACAACCCCAGTTTGAGAAGTCCTCAACATCCACTTAACCTTTTCTTTTAGATCTATGCTGCCTGCCACCAATAAAGCATCAGCCTGCAACCGAGATGAAGCTGGGCTGAAACAAGGCTCAGAACTGATGCTGCTCAAGACATTCTTGCTCTGCCATAGCCTGATCCAGTCAATCTTCCTCTGAATCATAGCTCAGATACTCCCTTACAAAACAGGGACAGAAATCTGGTGGCACAGAAACCTCTCATCAGGCTTTATCTAAATAAGTATGTTAATGTGATTACACAAATCCACATGGCCAATGTTAAGTGTGATTAAAAGATAATTTAGAAGTTACTGCTTTGAGTGTTTAATTAGTTCCATACTAAAACAGTCTGACATGAGGGCTCACTCAGATACAACTAAACTGACCTTTAAGCTCTGCACACAACATCACCTTGTATCAAAGTCTGACACTGAAGACAGGAGAATCTATTAAAGATATTATATATTACCCAGCACTACTTTCAAATTTTGTGCCTTACAGTATTAGTTACTGTGTGAGCAAAAAAAAATAAAAGCCAGTTTTATGGTTAGTGGAATTACAAAGCCACCAAATTTGAAATTATTTTGATCTGCAGAAGGTCAAGACAAAACATAAACTGCCTTCTACAAACGGTTCGAGAGATTTAATTGTGCTGCATCAAGGTAAACAGGCAAGTACACCTATGCTATTTCTACCAAGTATCAGTCAAAATAAAACCAGGCTGACCTCCATTACTCTGTCCAGTGGCTCACCATTTGATCAATTACAAAGTATTTTCTTAACAGCAAGTTTAAATCACCTTTGCTGTGAAACATTTTGTTCTTTAATCAGAACAACAATTACTACCGACTTTATTTGGCTGTCTGAGGGCTGAAATGCTTGTCACTTATCTCTAGAGATAAGACTGGAAGTCCAAGTAGAAGTTAAAAAAAAAAAAAACACCAAAAAACACACACAAACAAACCCACAAAAAAACCCCACCAGAAACCTGTTATTTCCAACTCTTTAACCAGCCCGACTTTTCTGAATCATTACTCTTGTCAAAGCTCTTGAAGCTTTGTCCATCACTCCCTTTAAAAGAGGCTCAGAAGCGGACAGTGAGCTAAAACCCTAAATCCTTCTGCAACAAACAGCATAAATCAGTATCATCACAGAAGGAAACAAAGCAGAACCACATCAGCTATCAGCCTCCCTCCCTTCTCTCTTGCGCCATTACAGAAGCTACACAGTGAATTAGATCAGAGTTGTTCATCAGCTCTAAGTTTTGCTGAGCTCTGAGTGAGCTCATAAGTTGAGTTTTAGGGCTCAGGTTGGCAGGACAACTGCAGTGGAGGAAGACCATTGAGGAAGGCGCTTAGACAGGTCCTCAGTAGAAGTACATTGGCTTAAACTGATCAGTAAACAGAAGTAATTACAGTATCTTTTTTTTCTCCCAGAGAACAGCAGAAGACTCAAATTACCTCAATATGATTCTTTTTTCTTTCTTTCAAGCATTCCAAGCACCCATACTTATATACACACAGGGACATGCAATACCCCCACCAACACCTCTACATGTTTTATTTGGCATTAATGTCTACCAACATTTTTTTCCCTTCCCTATTTTTTAAATATACACCTTGCAACTACGCACTACCTCATGGCAAAGGGCACAACACTTCAGAGTGAGTTTTTTTGGTTAAGTGACTGGATCCACTTCTACTACAGCCTTGTTTAATGCAGAGGTGCCACTCTGCAGAAATGCTGTTTGCTCGTCCCAGCTCTTACCTATCTGTGAAGGAGAAAGTATTAAGGAGGGAATACAAAAGGTAAAAGCAGGAGCTTTCTGATGTGCATTTGCTACAGTCCTAGGCTCAAAACTCAAACTTCAGGTGCTTGACTGCCAAAGCCCAGGATTTGGAATGAGGGTTACTGCCATTAACTGCCAAATAACCATTCCCATCTGACAACATACTCACAATAAACAGCCTTTGCAAGTGCCAAAGCTGAGCCAACAGCTGCCTGAGACTTGGAAAGCAAAGTGTCTGTCAGAGAGTCAGCCTGAAGTTATTTAGTAATACCATGTTCCAAGTGGGGAAGGAAACCAGTCAGCCGACTTCAAAGGGAACAGACCAGAATAATACACTTTTCTGCAGGTATAAATCAATATGCACTACTTCTAAGCTTACACTTTCATATGAATTATCTGCAACTTACAGCAAGTTAAATGCTTTTGCTTGTCAAGAAGGAAGAACTCCCCCTGCCCCTCCCCGCACCAAAAAAAAATTACCCACAATCATACCAACCATTTTTAGCAAAGCAAGCTCTTGGTGTGAAGTTACAGCGACCTGCAGGAAGCACTGGCTGCTCCGCAACTCCAACTCAGTACTCTCTACTCCCTGCCAATAAACAGCAAACTGCTCAAGGTCACCATGAAAGCTTTCAAAATACAAGTCACTGGGAGAAGAAAATGGGGAGAGAAAGCTGAAAGGTTTTAATTAACTGTTCTCTAGGATGATCTGAGAGAAAACAACTCTAACCAGGATCATTTAATAACCATAATGGCCTGAAACCAAGACACATGAGTCCAGAGCCTGTACTGAAGACTGTACTTCCAGCTTGTTGTTGAAAATGATCACTTCCTGGACTTAAAGCAAGAATCTGGGGCAAATTCAGGACTACTAGTAATGACAAAATAATCACATCTCTTCTACACTGAAACTTTTGTCTGGAACATCAACAAACTCTCACCTACCAGCCTCAATTAATGTAGCAAAAGCCACAGACTGCTGATGGACTATTTCACATTTCCAGGGCATGGGCTGTATTTTCCTGCACTAACAGATCAGACTTTATAAAATGAGCACTCTGACATTTTTCTCAAATTTTTAGAGAACTAAATATTAAAAATCCATCTGAAATTCTGTGCATGCTAATGCTTATTCATCTTTACTTTCCTCTTCTGAGAAAAGAAGGATGTCTAGAAATAGATAATTAGAAACTACCTGGAAAGCATTGTGATTACAAATAATAATAAAACACGGAAAAAAAAGTAGACCAGGAACACAAAAGAGAAGCTACCCCCAAGTGACAAGAAGAGCTAAAGTTACAAGAGGAGGTGCAGCTCTTCTCATCAAGAGTTGTTAAATTAAAATATTGTCTGGACACACAAAGGAACATTCAAGCCCAAGATGTAACCAATAACCTTACATAGCTTTTGGACTGTGAGAAGTTTTTTAGAATTACAAACTTTTCTTAAAGCATATTGAAATATATTCTAAAAGATAAAGGATCTGGGACAAACTGGGTGGCAATATCCTCCCCTCAGCCAGCTCAAACTTTTTTCTGAGGTTTCTACTGTAGGCCACTATAAGAAGCAGTTACTGGATTACAGTCCTCAAGATGCAGAATCTAAAGACCTGACCAAACAAAGCAAGTCCCAAGTGATAGCAAATTGCTGAAAACATGCCCAAATCTTCCCAGAGAAGTGAGTGAGGAATAAAGCAGAACTGTGGGCTTCAAAATGACATGCTACACAGCTCCACTTCAGGGGAAAGTGGGAGCACCTTATACATAGTTTTGGTTTATGGATGTTATGAAGTAAAAACCCTCAAACTTATTGTTCAGACTTTTAGCACATTTGATTCCATTTTCACACTTTTTGCATACAAACTCGCAAAGGTCCCCAGGCCCCTATGCAAGAAGAGATTCCATTTGTCTATAGGAAGCGTTAGTCCATCACATCAGATTCATTTTCTGTGTGCAGACTGCAGTGTAGTACTAGCTGCTAGTCAAAGCATCACAAAAATAAATCACCTTGTAAGAAAAATTAGCTACACAGGGCTGCACCATGAGCAGGGTTTAGCAGCCTTTCCAAGTAAATAAACCTCAACTCTCAAAATGCTGCAGTAACTTCAGTTTGTCCTCCTCCCCACACACATGCTCTCAGTAAGCCCATTTCACGGTGAAGATGCTGGCCAAAGGCTTTCATCTCTGCAATGTAATATGCTATTTAAAGGCCACAAAGTACTTCATGACACAGAAAGCCCCAACTCCCCTACCATATGCAGAACTGTTTTAACACTAAGTTATTTCTAGTTTTACCCATAAGAAGTTTCTACAGAAATAACAATTCTGTTATCAAGATACAAAGAGCTTCTTGTTCCCCTCTTTCAGTCCAGTTTTACATTTGTATCCTGTTGGTGAGAAGCATCACCTTCACAGTGAGCAAATGTAGATGTTACTGAAACCTCTGCAGAACTAACAAGTTATCCACTTACCTAAAACACAACCCCTCCTGAGGAAGTCACATATTTACTATAGTTATTAACATTCCAGGCTTCTGCAGCAGGAAAATAATTCTGTTATGGTTGCTGTGCACTGACAAGTCATTTCCCACACAATTGTTTCTTTCTGTCATTGTATCCTGGCGACCAAACCGACAACCTCCCAGGACTCAATGTTTCTACAGGTCTTACTCAAAATAGGAGAACATTTCTTTTAAATGCTAGCTCTGCTCCTGATAAAAAGGCCAGACTAAACTGCACAGTTGCAGATAAAGACAGTAAGGAGTCAACTGCAACTCAAGCAACTCTGACTGACATCGTCACACCTAATTCAACACTGCCAGAAAAGTCTTCTACTGCTACATCAGCACTGTAGCAGATGGCATGATTACCACAGAGCAGAACTATGGATAACATAAAGGTGCTGGAGTGGAGAAAAAAGATGGAAAAAGCTACTCTGGCATACTGATGCAGACTGTATACAGCTCAGCACAAGAACACTTCCCCACCACAGCTCAGTGCATGCTATCATCACAACCAGCACTCCCTTTAGACTGTAGGACAGGCACAGAAGTTATGTTATAAACAAAAAGGACACACCTGACTCCCCAAGTTTCTTCAGCAACACAGCAGAATCATCACTCCATTACTTTTTGGCCTGGGCAAGAACAAGTCCTGTCCAGTTCACAGTCCCTGCTAACAAATATTAATTAATAAGCACCTACATTTTATCATTATTTTTCTTCAATATTCTTTCAAGGGAGGGAAGTGCTACTGGCCTTGCTGCAATTGCCAGTTCATCTATCAGCAGCTGTAAAATTAGCAATTAGGCTGTTAACTATTACATTTAACACAATGCATTAATAAAAACCAGGCAGTCTAGATGTCTCAGAGCTATGGTATCAAGATGCAGGCAGCTCATCCATTATTACATACATTCACAGTTAAGGTGACAGCTTTAAAGGAAAAAGTGTAAAAGCTCAGCACCAACCACACAGAGGTCCATCTAGTCCTAAAGCAGCAGCAGATCCTGGATACTTCCAAACCAGATTCAGTAACACGAGTTCAGTTAAAAAAAAAAAAATCTGCTCGCACCATTAGAATGGCTGAAATGAGATGTAGATATTGTTACAATGAAGCAAGTGCAGAGAACAGAAAAGAGAACATTTGGAAACACAGGAATACAAAAGGAATAAAGAAAGAAAACACAGAAAACATATAACAGGTTTTTTTCTCAACAAAAGCACATTATATCCTAAATAATTAGCCAGTTGTACAGAACACCGGTTTTTACACCTGCATTTGCACATACAGACTACATCAACAATTATGTTCCACCATGTACATTCAAATTAATCCATTTTCCTCCTTGCTTAAAGGTAACATACATTTCATAATAAAAGCCTTTGTTTAGAGTCACTTAAAAGGCAAAGTTAAAGGGTGTATGATGGCTGAAGTAGAACTGAATCTTGGTTTATTATATTTAATCACACAAGTTAAACATACATGAAAGGTACAGAAGATCAATACAACTTCTACAGAACAGAAACAAATTGTAAATCTAGGACAGTCAAGTACTATCAGCAGACCCGATATTTAACATTAACTCAATGACTGTTTTGTAAGATAATTCATCTTCTGGATCTACAGAGGAACTCTCCTCACAAACAGTTCATCAGGCAGAATCAGTCATTTAGTACAGAGTTATGTATTTTTTCTGTAATAGGCTTCAAGTAAGGGATATATATTATGACAGACTCATTCAGCTTTCCCTTTGCACTTTGCCTATGGAAGGAGGACAAGCTAATTTAACTTAGAGTTGAATAAACACAAACAATTCAGTTACCCAGAACACTCATACATCCCTCTGATTTAAAGCTTTGTCTGAACTGGTAGTATCGCCACCTTTCATGGACAAATTTTCACCCATGAAGGCATCTTAGTTCCATAATACAGTACTCTAATCTCTATTAATATTAGATGTATTGCTCTTAAGAGCAACACTTGACTTTCTCCACCATTGCCAAGTAAAACAGTGTAAATTTCTGAAGTGCAATCTGTTTAAAGAAGCTTATCAATGTCTAGTGCTTTGAAAATAGTTTTAGTGTGGTAAATTGCTGAACTAGACAAATGAAGAGCAGATATTCTTCAGTTTCCAATACAGGTCAGAAGAGAAGCCAGCATAAATTTTAAATCTTACTTTAGCCTCACTCGTTTCACCTCCTACACAGCCTCCTTCAATATGTACAGAGAAGGATGATACCATCACTTGTCCTGAATGTTTCACTGTGTCATCTTTGTTGGCAAAATGCAGTTTTCTATGCACTTAGATCAGATTAGCTGTAATCAGAACCCAAGCACACAAGTCAGCACTACCTGTCAAGGACCCTAAAGGTTAGTAACAAGAGCTGGATTAAAGATGACACAGAAATAGTAGCAAGAGATATTTAGTTAAACCTCATGTCTATCATTCAGCATGTAGAAAAAAATATTGAGGAAAATTAAGTTGTTAGTATCCATTAATGCATTTACAAATTCATTTATATTTCATTTCATTACTGTTACTTAAATACATCTGTTACAATTAACTGCAGGGGTTTTAGTATTAATTTCATCATATATATCCATCATTCACCAGTTGCTTTTTACAAATTGGTAAAAAAGACAAATCTGACCATAAAGTTAAGTGAAATTAAAAGCAATTTCACCCAAAAAAATGTTGTGTTGAGAGGAGACAGGAGTATGACAAATGTTTTCTAAAGGTCTTTACTACTGCTAAAAGCTGACATGACATAGCAACTAAATGCCTGTAGTGTGCTGGAGCTGGCTGTCCTGGATGCTATTTAAAACATCAGATGACAACAACTGTCAACTAAAGAGAAATACAGCCTTCTAACAAGCAGCTCTCCAAGAATCCTCTTCACAAAAGTACTTCCCCAAGTGCTGTATTTAACAAACTGTCTTGCTGTCAGTACTGGAGCAAGCTGGTGAGGAGGACACAGAGGATAACCGTGATGGTGTCTAGAAGATACAAGTATCAAGAATGACAAAAAGCTACATCACAATTCTGTAAAGAAATAAGAAGGACCCAGAGATTAAAGAGACTGTATCAAGGTAGAAATGACAGTAGGAAAGGAGGTAAGAAGAACCCTTTGAAGTTCTTCAACATAGTCTTTATCCGCAATTACTTTTGACTAAGCTGGCTACTGGCTGCAGCATTTAGAAAGGTACCAGCAACAGGACAGAAATTGGCCTGATTTACAGATGAAAAAATAAATTGAAAAATTACCTTTTCCTTGGGGCTATGTCTTTGCACCATTTTTCACACCCTTATTGATTACTAACATTTATTAAGGCCAAAAAGGCAGCAAGATAAAACACCAGAAAAGGATGGTGGCAATACCAAAGCTGCTTTGTATCATTCTAGGAAAGCAAAGATGCTTGTGATATTTTTGTCCAAACACTACAGAGAAAACACTATAAGCATCTATCAATACTACACTAGGAGGAAAGTAGAACAGATGATATTGTGGACCTCTCTCAAGTCTCTTTTCTGTGATTCTCAGCGCAATGTTTTCTACATGAATGTGATTTTTGCTTTTTCTTCATCCATTGTGAAGACACGGCTTCCTGCATTGCACAAGGCTGTGGAGCAATGGCTGTGGTGTGGTGAAACACAGATGAGCTCATTGCCTTACTGGTATATCCAGTACAGACCAGCAGTCTTAACCTTTCATTTGTCTCAGCCTGTTGGCTCATGTTCTGGCACCAGCCACAGACTGGCAGAAACCATGCTGGAAACATGTTAGCAGCAAGTGTTCCTTCGTACTGCAGGACCTGTGAATACTCTGCCTTGCCAGTACTTCAGAAATCTTTATATTATTTCTCAGTCCAGAATTTAGTCACGTGCAAATGCGTCACAAAAGCAAATGCATGTGTTTGCCTTGTCAGATGTCATCATAAACCTATAATTACCATAATAACCCAGACAGATCTGTTCAGGTTTTATTTCTAAACAGCTGCAAACAAGTATCACTGAGTCTAGTCCCCCCCTTCTTGAAGGCTGACATCCCTATTTTAACTGCCTAACACCTTACAGTTTAGTAATTCTTTCAACACGTAACAGTTAATTTTAGTATACTCTCATTTCTGACTTACAAGGAAGAATTGCCATCTCATTTTAATTGCCATCTCAATTTAATTGACCAGTTGTGTACAAATCACTCATAGAACACAAATGATTCTAAATAAAGTACAAAGTCAAAAAAAAAAAAAAAAAAGTCTATTATCAAACCTGCATGGCAAGTGCATTACTTTTCAAATTTGCAATAATTTGCAATAGCCATTACTCAACTGAGCTAGGAGTGCCTGGAAAGGCCAATTCCATGTTGGGGATGGAGATCATTTCCAGGCAGATCTTTCAAGATGTCTGACCTTATATTCCCCAACCCACACAGAAGCTAGTTTGGGTAGAGAAAACTATTTTTAGCAAAAGACTAGCTGTTTTGCCAAGCAGCATATGCATTAGCACAGCAAGAGCAGAGCAAAGCTAGTTTACCACCCAGGACATTCTGCTGCACAGTTAGCACGCTGCCCGAGCTGCTGTATGCAGGCAAAACCATGCCAATTCTGCACATCAGCGTCTCACAAGGTTTGCTATTTAACACAATAAACCTCAGCTAGAAAGAGTTACCTGCTTGTAAACAGAAAGACAAGCTCCCATGTCCTGAAGGAGTTGTAACGCTCCATAATCACAGAGGAGGCTGAAGGCAAAGACATGCGGAAGCAGGCTGCCCCACCAGACAAGCTGGGCCAGTTCACAGCCGGCCCTGCACCAAGAGTAGGAGGAACCACCTTGGCTGTAACGCCACGTGTCGCAATGCCAGCAACCCTGCTCCAAGCAAGGAACATGGCACCTATTAATGAGACACAGAGATCCATAACTGCTGAGTTCCAAAGTTGTTCCCACCACCTTCTCCTGCTTGGCAGTAACAGAATATATGGAGAATGGAAACCCATGCAGCACTAAAAGCTTTGCACCACAAGTAAGTAGGTTACCAGGAGAGCCTCAATCTACTCCTATACCAGCTGAAAATGGATGTTTTCCTCTTCTGTTCCCAGTTTCACTGGAAGAAGTCCCCAAAAGCATCTTAGGGGAGAAGAGGCTTCATTACAGAAGCCCAGGTGCAGCATTCTTGTAAGAGATCCAACTTTTAAATTAAATCAGCTGCTTACTACCACTGTCAAGCTTCCATTTATAATAAACCATGGTAGCAGATACTGTTTTTGTCTGCTAGCATGAGAGAGAGCTGCTGCTGGAAAGAAGTTCTCTTTCCCCCACCTGGTAGTCAAGGTCAGGAGCAAACAGAGTAACATCCTTAAGTTGTTTCATCACCATGTCCTTACCCATCTGCTGACAA
Source organism: Psittacus erithacus (assembly GCA_009867235.2). Lineage (NCBI taxonomy): Eukaryota > Metazoa > Chordata > Aves > Psittaciformes > Psittacidae > Psittacus > Psittacus erithacus. The sequence goes on from WYDI02022960.1 coordinate 77,631, forward strand.
TCTGAGCACTCCCCAAGCACTGATACAGGCTTACACGGCTCTGAACAGTACTGCCAGCCCAACTGGTGCCACTTAAATGAGAAAATTCTGACCACCTTTTAAGATGTGAAAGGGGAGATAGCCAGCATGTGCATGTGGAAAGCAGGTAATGACTAGGATTAAAGGAATTTAAAAAACAGCACAAAACCCCACAGCACGCAGCCATGCAACCCTGAAAGCTTGAGCTCTGCAAAGTGAGGTGAACAGGCAGGCCTGACCCATCACAGACAGTGTTACCAATTTGACACCAATCTGCCAAAGCACACAAAGCAAGATACAGACAACTACAGGTATATCAAATACCCCCAGCTGTCTGCATGCTCAAATAGACAGAAGTAGAAAGACTGAGGTTTTGCATGTTTGTATATATACAAACTATATACTTATAAACTATAAACAGACATGAGCAATTTTAAATTAATCAACAAACAAGGAACTGAAAAAAGCCCAATACTCAGATCAAATCTTTGCTGCCATGGGAAAATACACCCTAGTACTTTGATCTTCCATTTGCATATATTAGGAGCACTACCAGTGGTTAGCTTAGCCTCTGATGCTAGCAAACTGCATCTTTGACCTTAGCCAAAGCACTGGGGACATACACCAGAATGGGGTTTCAAAACCAGCTTCTGCAGATCTTGAGCCCAAAAGAGTTGAGGTTCCATATGAAGTTTTCCACAGCTCTGAGTAGCTAAAGACCATCAGAAGAATAGCAGACAATAAGCCAACACCTTAGAAATGTGCCAGAAGAGTCAAGGGCAAAGGCCTGAGACCTTGCTCCAGCTCAAGAAGCTCCAGCAGACATGAATCCCACATGCCAGGTCACTGCCTAAAAGATCACTCAATCAGGCTGCAATACCAAACACTGGAACACATTTTTCTGTTTACAGTTTATGTTTTCTACTCCAGTTGTTTAGCTGTTTGAAGAGTCTCCCCTAGCCAATGTTATTTCCCAGTCTGGCAGCAGTTTCCTACCCCTCCCTTCCAGGCTGCCTGACAGGCATTGTGTGTGCCCTTCCCGTCCAATATGCTGCCTGCTTCACTGCTGACAGTCCACTTCAGCAGCACCAGGCACCCATCTAGGCTTGCAAACAACACACAAATACTACTGCACTTGACATGAAATGGACATTGGGTGAGGGACATGAAAACTCAAAGAGATCTGACCAATATCAGAGCAAGCTAGGTACTACCTTTATTCTTGCCAACACAGCACAGTGAAGAGAACCCACAGCATCAACATACTCTTTAAATCTTGAAACAGACTTAATTAAATTCTTTCAGTGAAGAGACAAAGCATCATTAGGATAGAAAAAACAGACCCAGATACAGGTGTCCTTAAAAAAAAAAAAAACAACACCAAACCAAAAAACCAACCAACAAAGTGTTGCTAAATCCATCTTGCAAGCAGGTTCTCCAAAACCAGACTGGTTGTGTGGTTTGTTGTTGTTATTCATTATTGTATTTAGAGCACACATGAAGGCAACTTGCCAACGGCTAGCTAGTTTGTCTCCCCATCAGCATAAAAAAGGAGATTTAGTCTTCAGTGACTGAAATAAATAGTATTTGCAGGATCCCTCTTGCAAAATCTTTAACCTACAAGTACAGAACACTTACAGAAGCATTTCCAATGAGTATCTCTTATAGAATCACAGAATAGTTTGGTCAAAGATCATCTAGTCCAACTCCTCTGCAATGAGCAGGGACAGCTTCAGCTAGATCAGGTTGCTCAGTACCACATCCAGTCTGGCCTTGAATGCCTCCAGGGATGGTACATCCTGGAATAAACAGGGCAACCTGTTCCAGTATTTTTGCCATCCTCATTGTAAAGAGTTTTTCTCCACACATCCAGCCTGAATGTCCCCTCTTATTTTAAAACTATCACCCCTTGTCTTATTGCAACAGGCCTAGCTAAAAAAATCTTTCCCCATCTTTCGTATACGTCCGTTTTAAGAACTGAAAGCCACAATAAAGTCTCCCTGGAGTATTCTCTTCTCCAGGCTGAACAACCCCAACTTTCTCAGCCTTTCCTCATAGGAAAGGTGATCCATCCCTCTGATTTTTGTTGCCCTTCTCTGGACCCACTCCAACAGGCCCATTTCTTTCCTGTGCTGAGGACTCCAGAGCTGGATGTAGTACTCCAGGCAGGGTCCCAGCAGAGTGGAGAGGCAGAATCACCTCCCTTGACCGGCTGACCATGCTCCTTTGGATATGGCCCAAGATGCAGATGGCTTTCTGGGCTGCAAGTGGACACTGCAGGCTCATATCCAAACTTTCATCTATTGGTACCCTGAAGTCCTTCTCTGCAGGACTGCTCTCAGTCCCTTCATCCCTCAGCCTGTACTGATACCAGGGTTGCCCTAACCCAGGCGTAGGACCTTGCACTTTGCCCCACTGAACCTCATGAGGTTTGCCTGGGCCCACCCCTTGAGCCTGTCCAAGTCCCTCTGGATAATTTCCCATCCCTCAGGCATGCCAACTGCACCACTCAGCTTGGTGTCCTCATACACAAGTATACTCTAAAACCAGCACCACCTAGATTTCAGAGCTTCATGTTTTAACAGTTGAGAGCTACCAGAACATCTCTATGTTCGAAAAAGCTTCATCAAGTTAACAGATATTCTATTTTCCCTTTCTTCATGAATGCGCGCTAATGACACGCCTGACTTTGTTCACTGACTTATGTCTTTTTACTGTGCACACGTACCTAAACCAGCCAGTATTAAAAAAAAAAAAAATCTGTTTTAAGTTTTCTTTAGTTCACTACTATAACCATATACTGAACTTTAACAGTCTAACAATGACCAGACTATAGGTAATTGATTATAGCATGAACAAGCTATAAGAGTCACCAAGTAGTCAAAGCTAGGCAAGAGCCATTAATTACTTACAAATATCTGCAACACAAAAGGAATTTGCTGTTTTAAAATATAGCTAGCTAAATGCAAAGTTTTCCCATGCAGTCTCAGTTTACAAGCACAGCAGCTTAACGGCATCATCACCATCTCATTTTTATCATATCAGTGTTATTTCCCCATGCATGTGTCCTTTAAATTCACGTATCCTGTTGTTACAGGAAGAGAAGATTCACAATGAAGAGGTTTCTTTTACCAGCTCACTAGTTCCAAGCATTTCCACAAAACTAAACAAAACAACAAGCCAAGTAATAACACCCAACCTTCTCCTCTGACCAGGTCCAGTCACCTCAACTTGCTGCTGCTCTTGACCTGAGTAACTTCAGAAATCTCCACTTCAGAGAGCAAACCTAATGCTGCTTTACAATGCAGAAACCCTTTCAGGAGGCGAGGCAGCTGGCCACTACCTTAACACGGTCAGACAAAGCACTGCTGCAGCACATTTTCTATATTACAGCAGGAAAACCAGAATACTCAGGCATACTTAGTTCCTTAAGTTTGTAACTCCTTACAAAAAAAGAAAGCCAAGCAATTTCTACCACTAGTTTACCAGCAAGAACAGACTAAGGGCACATACAGCTGGCTGCAGGGCATCTTTTTCCTACCATTTAAACCTCCTGAAACAAGTTGCCTAAATCAGTACCAAAAAAATGTCTCGGCCCCCAGTAGCCATATGCACAGCAGGGCTGTCATCAGGCTGCAACCTCCAGCACAGCAGAAACCAGAGGCTGAAACGCAGCTTGGGGCTTGGAATCAAACCATTTGTTGCGACTTTCAGGAAGCTTGACAACACTGAAGTGCTGCAATCATGGACCTGTCACTGTCACCCCCAGTAATATTTAAAACGTATTTATCCAGCAACTTAAAATACATAAGCCAATAAGCCAAGTGTTGAATTGCTCTTTTTTGAGCAAGGAACACAAGCCCTTTTTATAACAAAAGCCTGGTGAAAGATGAAGGTCAAAAAAAACCAAAATCTGACAGCCACTGTCAAAAGCCAAAAGGAAAGCTTTAACAATGGTACAGTAAATGAAGTTTGTCAGTCTTCAGTGTAACCAGCTTTTCAGCCCAAACCTGTGTGTTAAAAGGGCAGTTCATGTGCCTCCATGCTGCTAACCTAGATCAGAAGGGGAGGGGGAAGAGGAGAGAGGAGGAAAAAAAAAATTAACAAAACCAAAATCTCACTGTCACAGACAGCTTTCAGAACAGAAGTGCACTAAAAATCAGCCTCAGCAGTTTTACATTACTGAGAATTCACAGCTAAGTTAGAAGAGATTTAAAGAAGAAGGGAGGGGAAAAAAAAAAGTCATTTCCTGAAACAACCCCGGAATCACAGCAGCTTACTGTAGGTGGCCTTCCTGGGAAATGCACTCACTGCCCTTTTTGCCTTTTACTGCTTGTCAAATGTGTTTGATGCATTTTAAAGCTATAGAAAAAGCACTTGGAGTACAAACATTAGAGCACTCAGAACAACCCAGTCCTCCGAGTGCAATAAACAGCGTCCAGAATACCGCAGGGGCTCTTGCTCCACCTGAGTCCCATCCAACAGGCCATTTTCCTTTGCTCTCAGGCCCTTACTGCATAGCAAAGATTACATGACCTAGATGAAACCTTCAGAACTGCACAAAGGTTTACACTGGAGTTAACCTGCACAGCAAACTTCCGAGAAAGATGCTGCCTGACAACCTGAACAGCAGTGTGTATGGTGCACTCTTTAATATTTATTTGCATTAACAAATTATGCATACACTTTAGAAATGTAAATGTCAAAGAACACTCTGTAGCTTTTCCTCTTGCAGAAGGCATGCTACATACTTAAAAGCAAACCGATTACCTGTAGATAATATATACCACTTGAGGTACAGGAGGTACCCAGTGAAAACTAAAGCTGCTGACAGCAAGATCAGATACATCTAGCAACCTCCCTGAATTTGTTTGAATCAGTATAGGTTCTCTAAGGATTGCATCTCACCGCAGTAGCTAACTGCTTGCATGTTGTCTTACATTCAGGAACAGAAGGTGGAGGGGATATAGAGAGAATATTTCTCTATTCGAAATCCTTAATTTTCAATTGTTTTTTCCTTTACATTTGTAAAAAATGCCAAAATCCTGCTATATTACATATACAATATGCTTAACGCTGTTTTACTGTAAAATATAATGATGCAAAGAGGGAAACAAAAAAAAAGCCATTCCCAAATATTATTTTAATCCTCAAATTATTTACAATCACTAACAGGCAAAAAAAAAAAAAAACACACCAAAAAAACAAGCAAACACATAAAGCATCATTATGTCCAAGGTGGCAGCACTCTTGCCTATTAATGTAACTTTAAAATCTAAAGTGAACATATGAGTGCATTTTTGACTATATAGTATTAAAGTGGCAGCCTGAAAAACATGAGTACTCTTCTGTTCAATAACACTTGTGCACAATAATGTTTATTTTCCTAAAAGGAGAACCTCTGTCCTACAACTCCCCATCAAGCTACTTCTCATGTGAGCAGACTCGTTCATTTCAACAAGACTACTCACGTGGCTCAGTCTACAGAACTCTACTTGCCAACACAGCTGTCATCACATCTTATGACAACAAAATCTGTAGCATGGTAAACATGTTCCACCACACGTACCTACAGAGTAGCTTCTTATCCCCCTCAACTGTAAAAACAAGTCCTCTGCTAAATCATAACAACCAAAGGTATTCTACAAACCTGGACAGGGAGAAAGTTTTACCCACACAGTTCTATTTTAAAAGCCTATTTTTTTTTTACCTTATACATTCTCTTTCAGAACAATGTACAGATTATCAAACTTCTATCAAATTATTGAATTAATCCCCAAAAGCAGTAAAATATACAGGCATCATCTATAATTTTTAAAAATTACATAAATAGAAAAGTTTAAACATTAACAGAGCTTAGAATAAGCCACAAATGTACTTTCAGAACTTGAAACAGTACAGAATAAGATTTAATTTCTTAATACAAAAAAAGTCAAGAAGACAACTTTCTTACCTACCAGCATCTAAGAAATGTATCCATTGCTAACAATGGGGTTTCCTTATTTGACATCACCTGCTAACAAATCGTTTTTAGGAACAAAAACTTGCATGCCAATTTTTTGCTTGACCACCACTTCCAACATTTTATCTAACAGACACACATTTTAGGATTATATGTTCAAGTATGAAAAACTTTAACCGTCCGTCACCTACATGCCACACTTTGACCCACATCTTTCACTTTAACATCTCTAGCCCTCTCTGGTGAAGACAAGACATCAAAAATGCTGCAAGTGTTAACAAAGGCAGTGTTTGTACCCTGGATTCACTTGGCTCTTAGAAAGGAAAATAAGATGTGCCAAGCTCTGTCATATTGTGCGTCACCTGAAACTGCAGCTCCATCACTCTTTACTGCTCCAAAATCTTCCCCCATCCACTAACCCTAACACTGAAACCTAAGTCACTGTGTTGTTTGAATTAAACAGCCGTTTTACTGATTATATTTTCTGTAAACTAAAGCACTTCAGGATATTACAGGCAGATCTTCTATTAGTCCAGGGATGTATGTAATACTAGAGTTAAGCCTTAGCCCATAATGTAAAGGAAACAGAACACAGATCTTGCTAAAGAATTATTTCATCACTTTATCTAGTGCAAACTTGCTTCTAGGTGGAGACATTACTCTGCCTCCTTCTAGAGAATAAGACAAAGAAAGCTGATCCAGCTTCTCCAGCTCCAAATTTCTACTCATCCATTTTCATTCAGCATTTAAGGGACTCCTTATGTGTGTTTCTATGCAGAGCAAAACTCACTCCAAAAGGCACGTGGCTGATTTGCATTCAGAAGCAAGGATTCAGGACTCAGGCTCACAACATTTCACTTTCACTGCAGTTTTAGCATTAGCAGCACAGCACTAAAACACTTAGGAAAATGTTATTTAACAAACCAAGCTCATACACATGACATAACTACACAGGGATTCTTACTTCTCACTCAACTAATCAACAATATTTAGATTATATAGGATAAAAACAAGAACACTGCTTTCTGGGCTAAAAAAACAATTCCCTTCTGCATGTTGATGACTGCTTACAAAGCAAATAATTCATAGGGTTTAAGCACTGATCACACCATCACCTTTTAAAAATTCCCTTCTTTCAGGAAGCCATCCCTAAAATAATTCAATATACAAGTCTTGGAAGCTCTCTATTTCTGGAAAGAGGAAATGGTAATCTCAGTTCTGAAACTGATCCTAGCGTTGGGGGTTTGATTTTAGACTCGCTTTGCCTACTGCATTAATCTCGTCCGAACTTAAACTGTTATGCATATTGCAGCCTTGGATGTAGTGTATGTCAGGCATCAAACCCTACAGTAACTACTCAACACACTGGACCTCAAGTTAGGACTTAACGATGCTTCTGGAACCACTCAATTCAACCAAAATCCAGGCAAAGGAGTCCTTTAGGACGTACCAGGTCGGTTTGGTTCTCAGCACTCGCTGCTCCGCCGCTCGATGTCAAAACTTGCGCGGCAGCAGTTTTACTGCGCGGAGACAAAGCCGGCGCCGGCCGCGCTGCTCCGCCCGCTCGCTCGCTCGCTCAGCGCTTCCTCGCCAAGGCAGGCAGTTTTGCCATTTATAAACATCGCTGTCTGTGCACACAGGACTTCAAATAAGGCGAGAGGAAAACCATGTGGCTGTGTTTTCCTGAGCCGCTTTCAGCCAGCCACATGTCTTCAGCAGAGCAGTCACGTTCCTCTCCAAAATAACCGAGTTTCACAGAAAAACACCCCAGCACATCACGCCGCCCGCAGCCGCGCCACTTGCGGTTCCGCTGCTCTTTCCACCACAGCACCAAGACTGTGCAGGGGTTTCGCTCCGAGCTGGGCACGGCGAGCAGCACTCTCCCAGCGGCGGGCTGAGCCGCGGGGCCGCCAGGGAAGGAAGCGCTCTCCGCCCCAGCCCGACGAGTCCCGTCCCGTCCCTCCACCCCACAGCAAGCGGCCGCCGCCCGGGCCCCGGCGCCGGTCACGAGTTGAGCAGTTTCGGGCACTTACGTAACACGGCGGGGCCGCCGTTGTTTCTCCCCAAGCTCCTTCCCCAGACCCCGCAGCGCCCCGGGACAAGCCAGCGCCAGCCACCGCCCCTCTCCTCTACGGCTCCTTCCCGCACCGCCGCCTCCCTCCCGGCGGCGGGAAGCAGCAATACCACCGCGGGCGCGCGGCTGGGAGCGCCCCAGCGGGGCAGCCCCGCACGGCATCCGCCAGCGGAGCCCGGCACCGCCTCCCGCCGGGGGAGCTCGCTCCCCACCAGGCAGCCCCCAGTTCCCAACATGGCCGCGAAAATTCGGCCGGAGCCCCGGCGGGGAATTGCTCCGCGTGGAAAGTTTCCCTTTCCCTCCCCGACCGGTCCCGGCCACCGAACACCCGCCAGCAGGGACACAACCAGTACCGCACTGCTTACCCAGAGCCCTCCACTCCGGCTACCGCCCCAGCGCCCGGCCGCCGCCCTCTCCCTGTACCGCCGCGGTCAAACACCCCACCGCCGAGGGACGGACTCCGGGATACCACTCGCGCGGGGCGGGACCGCCGCCATCTTGGGAGGAGCTGGGCGATGGGAAGGGCTGAGGCGGTTCCACAACGGGCTTTTGAGCGGCGGCGGGCCGTGCCCTGAGGAGCTGCCCGGCGCCAGGGCGCACGGGTGGCACCTCGTGGATGAGGGACTGCGAGGACACGTGAGAGTTACCTCAGGCTTTTTGTTGAAATCCCCACATTCCCATTCTTCTGACACCATCCCGGGTCCGTCGTTTGAGTCCATGACTCCAAGCACACTCCCCCAGAAATAAATAAGGATGGTCATGTTTTCCATTACCTCTTTCTACACAGAACACATAAGGGAGTTATTAACATAGAATCACAGAATCATCTGGGTTGGAAAAGACCTTTAATATCATTGAGTCCAATCTTTACCCCAGGACTGCCAAGACCACCACTGAACAATGTCAGTGTTTTAGTTTGAATAGTTTCTGGTCAGCTTGGAGAAACCATGGCAGGTCTGCCAGCACACCTCCCACCAGAACCATCAACACAAGAAGCCCCTTCCCTCCTTTCCATTACAGTTTTTAGTGTCTACGCATCAAGTCATCCAGAGCAGTGTCTTCCAGATCTGGCTAGTTGATCAGCAGCTGATACAGTCCAAGATTCCCAGGCACTGATGGCTGCTATTGGAGCAGGAGCATGGCTGGGGTGTTTGGGGAGCTGTGGAGCAGGAGGGAAGGGGGCACAGCTCCCCTCTTTCAGTATCAGCACCATGCACTGCTTTGTACTGCTCTGGTGCCAAAGTCTGTGCTCTGGAAAATGGCCTGAGGTGCTTTTTCTTAAGACAGTTTCACTTAAATGCAATATAGCAGCAGGGTTTCATTTCCCACATTTCACATTATTGAGCAATAATGTGGTCGGTTTCTGTGGGGAAAAAAATTATTTAGACTGGGGGGCTTTCCAGTGGTGAAAATGAACCCAATGAAGTTTTTATCCCAGCTCAGACAGCGACATGGATAGGCAACAGCCACATCACCAAGTTGGGTCTCTCCTGCTGTGAGAGAGGGACATGGGGAAGCGATCAGGGACATGGAGGGCATGTCCTCCCACCCTACAGAACAGCAACCAGGCCATCTGCTTCTCCCCTCAAATCTGGCCATTGTTCAGCCTGAGCTGAATGCTGCCCTAAGGGTTTACTAAGGGACAGAAATGAAGGACTCTTGTAACAGACATAGCTTCTGGATGTGGGGTACATTCAAAAGCTTCTGCATGGACAGCTGCAAAAGACTACTAACATACATTCATATATGTTCCCAGCTCCATGAGTGACCAAAGCAAGCAGGGCTGTTTGAACCCACATCCCTTCTGCAATAGATATAGCCCCTTCCAGTAGATCCTGATGAAGAGCCAACAAACTAAGGTTGGACACGTGAAGGAGAGCAAATCTCCCACCAAGTCAAGAAACCCATGCAAGCCACGTGAATTCTACGCAGAAAGCAAGCAATAGCTAGAATACAAAGCATGCATGAAAAATGTTTTATATCAATGCTTTTTATTTCTCTAAACAATACTGTGGTAGCTTTTTAAGCCCTGGTGTAGACACATGTATGTTGCCCGTCAGCAAATTTATTTTTTTTAGAGCATTTCTGCGAGTTTTCTTTTTCATTCCTATCACTTCCTCACTCCTTTTGGGAATATGTTCATTTTGTTGTAGACAAAAATAGAAGGAAAAAAAAACCCTGAAAGCCCAACAAAGAAAAGCTCCATAATACTCAAAAGAGATGACTCTCTTGAGCAAAATCAACAGCAGCCCCAAGTGGAGTTTGACTTTGTGCCCTTTCCCCAACAGTGACCACTAGTGGAGGCTTAAGAAAAACAAGTAAAAATAGAGCAATTACATACCCCATTAACTGAGCTTCTATTAAGGCTTCTTTTTTGGGGGGGAGGGAGGAAGGAATGTGTGCTTCATGTGATAGAGATGGCAATTTATATGTTCCTTAATAGGCACCAGCTGATAATAAATCCCCAAATTTATCTAATTCCTTTTTTCACCTTTGTACCATGTTGACTTATTTATTTTTTATAAATGTGTTATTCAATGACTGAATGATTCTTTAAACTAGAAGAGGGCAGATGTACATTACATATTAGGAAGAAGCTCTTTACTGTGAGGGTGGTGAGGCAGTGGCACAGGGTGCTTAAAGAAGCTGTGGCTGCCCCATCCCTGGCAGTGTTCAAGGCCTGGTTGGATGGGGCTTGGAGCAACCTGGCCTAGTGGAAAGTGTCCCTGCCTGTGGCAAGGGGGTTGGAACTGGATGAGCTTTAAGGTCCCTTCCAACCCAAACCCATCTGTGATTTTGTGATTATTTCAAACTAAATTAAAATGTATATTAGGTATAAATATATGTTACTAAAATTTTGCCGTCATCTATTTCTATTCATTTGATTAATAAAAAGTATACTTTGTATTGGAAAAATTATTACATCTGCTTGCTAACCTTTGAGCATTTAGTTCTTGGCAAACCCACCGCAGCCAACTAACCAGCCAACCAAAGCCTAAGACAAACCACAGAAACTTGCTGTTAATCATTTCTGATCACCACAGTTCTCTAAGCTGAACTCAGGTCAGCGAGTGATTTAACTTCAGTTGCGTCAATGTGGGGTTAGAATTTTACTCTTTGCATAAGAAAAAAAATTGTTAGCAGCAACCAGACCACACTTGGGAAAGAGCCAAGTGACAAATAAAGATTTTCACACCATTTTTATGGAACTGCATTTAACATTCGTAAAATTGATGTATTATGGTTCTTATTTTCCATGTAACATGAAAAAGAAGAGGCAGCAAAAGGCACATAATTCAGTAATCAGCTTTAACCATTTCCCTTTTAAAATAAAAACATGTAAATGTATGGGCACTTTTTTTTTCTGTGAAAAGCACAACATTTGTCTCTCTCTCATATTATAAACAACATGTCCAGTAAAACAAGACCATCTGCAATTTTATGTCGTTTTAAAATATTTTGTCAAGCTTAAGTTAATAACATAAATCTGTGGCTGTTAGGTACCACCCAAAAAATCTGTTGCAAAGTTCTGAGAGTTGCATTAAATTCACATCTACTGTACATAATAAAGAGCTTGCACTGATGTATTATTATGAGAGCTAGTATCTGTATACATACAAGAGAACCCAAACCTGGGGACTCAAATTCAAGAGCACAGACTGACTCCTAACCTCTCTGGGTTAAAATTGTGTGTTCTGTAAATTTAGCCCCAAGCTGTGAACTTGAATTTAGATGGTTATTATAGGTTATCTATAGGCTTTGTCTGTTTTCAGTTGAGCTCTGTTCCCCTACAACTATTACCAGAGTTCAGCATTTTAACACACCTTAAATAAGCTAAACTGCAAATAGATAGGTGATTTCTGAAGTGAGATGAAGACAGAATACAATGCACTGCTTTTTCCTTCTGCCTCTCTGCTGTACACACCATACAGATGAGACTCAGCAATAACCCTTTCACACCGTATCGTAACGAACAGCAGAGCCAGGAAGGCTCAAACCAAGCTCATTTTCTCATGGATCACTTCTTTGATACTGACACAAAAGGATTACTGGCTTTGACACAGCAAGGATTTCTGCACACCATCTGTATATTCAAAATCTCTTTGGAAATACTAGAGGGCAATTCTGGATCAGCCAAGGGAAAACTAACAAAATCCATCATTTGTGCTCTGAGTTTTCATATGATGAGAATTCATCATAACTAAGAGGCTGCACTCGTTGTACACCTCAGGTACGAAAGAATTTGGCAAAGGAGTAGCCACAAGAAGCATGGCCTTTCCCTAGAAATAATGTTTATAATAGAAATTCATATAAACATAGAACTTTATTTAGTATTCATCCCATTTTCATTGCAGAACCTCATTTCCAATGAGCATTCTTTTTCCTCAGTTTCCACAGCCAAACTGCTAGCCAGCAGCCTGAGAAGAAAGGGCTCAGAGGCTGGACCAGAAATAACTCTTCATTTCCTAGGGATGGATGTGTCTCATTCTGTCTCTGCAAACATTCATGTCTTTTTTAACTCCAGCATTCACTTAATAATGTATAATGCGGAATTCTAAACTTGTGCTGTTGAAAGCAAAAGATGATTCTTTACTCCTTAATAGAAACTAATCTGATAGATTTTTTTTTTTTTTAAGCAAAAACTTCAGAAAGTGCTAAGTTTTGTACTTTCTGGCTTTCCGAGTGCCACACAGACATAGTGGTTTTGCAGTTCAAAGCATATTACCTTCCTAAAAGCTTAGGGTTTGTTAAGTATACAAATCATATTAATCTGGCTTTGTGGAGGGTTTGAGGTTTGTACAGAGTGAAAACAGCAGCCAACCTTAGCTTGGGCCTTTTGGTTAGAACAGAGACCAGGCTTCTAAAACAGAATGCCATATGCAAAGACTATGTTGAAGGAATGTGGCCTCTCTGACACAGAAGAAGCACAAGAGTTATATCTTAACTATTTTTCTTTCTCCTTCATTTAATTTTATGCTTATTTAAGCGTGGCAATCTAAACAGGCATGATGTCCTAGACCACAATGTTTTACTCTGCCTGGGGTAACTGAAGGTGGTGTGAAATTACAAAATCTAAGCTTTCATGCTTCAGCTTTAACTGATTATATGCAGTAATAGGGCAAGGAACAGCATCTAGATACACTCTGGCAAAACTAGACATGCCCTCTGAATTTAGAAGTATTTGAGGTTTGGAGATTTTTAAAACTACAGACTAAGAGAAGTCTAAACAATCTCCCATCCCAGCCCCAGCACCTTGGCTTTGATTCTGCAGAGCACTGTGATTCTGACATAAAAAACCATACAAGATGGCTCAGCATACAAAATTTCTCTTCCCTGCTACAGCCCCTCTCTCACTGGCACAGATTAAAGACAGTAGCAAGCAGCAAACATGAGGACAGTCACTCTGTAACTGAGAATCGCCTGTGGACTGCCCTCCTTGCTTCACTGGCACCCTGATATGATTAAAACATCCATTATATTGCTTCAAAATAATTCTGGTGAATAGCTGTAAATCCTGAAAAACTGAATGTGAAAGTTATTTTGAGTCCTTTCTGCTGTCTTCCTAAACTACAAAAAACCATAAATCTCAAATACTGACCAAAAAAAAAAAAAAAAAAAAAGAAAAAAATTTAAAAATTCTGTTATTTAAATTATAACATAATCCATTTATGCATAACATTTCATCCATAAAATGATAACTGAATGCTATGGCTGTATTTGATTCTGCTAATAGATGGGCTGGTTCTTTAATTACTTCCCAGGGTCCTTTCCAGCCCTATTTTTATGATGCTGTACTAAATATCTGAGTGAAATCATTTAAGATGTTTGCATAGCAGATCTGTATCTGCCCAACCAAGCTGATGTGTTCCAGCTAAGATACTGCCCATAGCAAAAGGCAAGCAGAAGGCATGCATTTGTGGCTATTTGCAAAAAGGAGATGTTTCAACCTATTAGAGCAAGTTGTCAGTGGATATGAAGGTTAAGCAGGCATTCATCAGGTGCTCAAAGGTATGTTTAGGCTTATGAACTACAACTGAGCTGATTTGATAAAAGGACAAATTAGTCAGAGCTAAACTAACAAAAATGGCCTGTCCTGTCACACACTGCCAACCTGCAACTTGAAAGAAGCTGCAGATTTTGTGCATTATGCACAATGACAAAAAGGATTTCTGTTCTTAGGCAAATTCCAGCCTTCCGGACAGTGACTGATAGAGCTTTACATTTTGATTTTTTTATTCCATTGCAGTCTTCAGATTAATAAAATAGAAAGTTTGATTGGCCTGAGTAAGAAGGGAGCGTGCTTAGCCTCAGGTGCACAGAGCAAAATATTCCTCAGCTCCAGCCAGGAGAGCTTGAGTAGCTGCTCCTAGGCCTTACAACAGGTTCTACAGGAGTAGCTACCACTTACAAGTGGTCTTCTATTGCTGACTTGACCAAAAACCCTCAACCACTTAGTACTGCACAGTTAAAGATTTCTGAAGTTCCCCCCACTATGAAGAAAGAAAACCAGCATCCTCCTCTAAGGACTCCCGACAGTTTTTATTCACAAAACAGAAATGCACATCTATCCTCCCTTTCTGACTTCACGAAGATACAGAGAGGCCTGACCTAGAACAGGGAATCTAAAATATCCATAGATCAACCCACTGCATATATAATTTTTCCCTACAGGAGCAGAATGCTGAACTCCATTTGCTTTGGCAGAGAACATAAGCCTGCGGATTGTTGCCTCTCTATAAAGGCAAAGACCAATCAATGTATGGTCTGAAGCTAAAGGACTGCTTGTGTATTTTGTCATGATTTATGCATCCATGGATGTTATTTATCACAATTTTTTACTGGATCAACTTCAGTGGATCCAAAGTGGTTGAGGATCACCATTTGGAGCCATGTTAAAAAAAAATAACCTGTAGACTCAGAAGAATCATGAAAGCTGAAGAAAGACTGCTATGTTCTAACAACTGAAAGACAAACATAATTTTTCAGTACAACTGCTAGCAGCAAACACAATGGAAAACAGGTTCTGAGTACATTCAGCATAACACTGTATCCCCTTCTAAATCCTTTTAGAACAAAAACTTTGTAGTTCTTAACCTGGCATCAGAGCAGCAAGATTAAAAAATCCTCACTCTCTTGGATTTGGAGACTGCTCATAATAGTCTAAATGGTTCCTCTCATGTCTTCCTTTGTAAAACACAAAGACAAACGTGCATGACCCTCCCATTTCTGCAGTATAGCAGTTCCTATGTTTAGGCCTGGAAAGCATTTTCTGGTACTGTTGAACATTTTGACACTAGACAGGGCCAAAATAAGATGCAGATACTGAGATGCTGAGCTGTGAGGGAAATGGGGACAATGCGGAGAACATATTTCTCACAAGTGATGATTAAGATTTTTGCATTTTTACTTGAAAATTAATCTTTCATTTGGTTTGTTTTTAGTAAGACTATTATGTGCCTAAGAGGGAAACCAACAAAACTGCAAGATCACTAGGTAAGTGATGTCTGATGTGTTTCTATTAATTCAGGTCTTTGATCCTGTTGTTACCTCCCATGAAAATCTGTTACAGGACTTAATACAGCTCTCACATTTTGCTACCTTACACTTGCACATCTAAGTGTAAAGAGATTCTAGAACAGACTCCAGTGAAGCGCTCTGAAGAGAAAGACGGAGATACAATTTGGTGCTTAACCAAAAGCAAGCAAGACCATATAGATCAAAGATATACAAACCACGTAAGGTCACTGAGGAGGACTCCTGCTAGACTGCTGCTTTACATGGGCCAGGCTAACCAGATGTGGAAGTTTTTTTCAAACCTGCAATTAGCATCTAACAACAGATTTGCTACTTGCTTTTCTGATAGAAATAACCAGTAAGTTAGCACCAATATGAGAAAGTATTTTGTCAGGTCCAACAGGTGAACAAAAAACCCCAACAAACCAAAACCAACAAAAAGGAAAAATAAGACAAATTTTTGTAGGTTGCAGAATTATAAATTATCAGAACTGCTATAGAGAAATAAAGGAGATGATACTAGTGAAAGCAGACAAATTAAGACTACCTTGTTTGACAGGTATTTAATGCCTCTGTTCACAACACTGTCCCTAAGGCAGAATCAGGAAAGCCATCCAAGAGAGAGCTGTTCCATGAAGGAAGCAAAGGAGACTGGTTATTCAAGCAGCCTCCTGTCACTTGCAGTTCAAAGCACTACTTTACTGAGGTCACTCAAAACTCTCTTATGACTGGAGTCATAACTTGAATTATTTATTCCATATCCTGTTTACTAAGTCACTATGCTAACCTTTCACTGCATCACATGGCTTCTTTTCTACACTATAACAAATCAGCCCTTCTACTTATGTCTTTTTAAGCACATTGTCAAGATTTGTTCCACTTCAACACCAAAGCTAAGCGCTGACCTTGTGGCCTGCAAGCAAGATACTGCTGTAGCACTTGATGCACTGGAGATATTACATGGTTTCTCTTCTCCTTCCCCTTACTGTACTGTGCTCCTGCCAAAAGTTCACTTTACAGGAGAGCAATTCCTTTTGAGAGGACACGGGGCTGTCACTTTTGTCCTGACTCAGCAGACTCAGAACAAAACAAGGACCAAACACAGAAAGAGACACCTGTAATGCTTTCTGCAGAACACAAAATAAACAGAGCAAATAGGCAGTTGGCGTGGTAGCAGCAACACAGCCCAGGCCTTTGCTCTTCACTGGGCAAGAATAGCTGCTATGCCTGCATAGGAAGGAAATGGTTTCTTTTTACCAGTCTCTGCCACATCCAAGAACCTCAATGATAAGATACAGGAGCTGACCTGATGGAGCCTGTTGAAATTTGACTTTTAGAAAATAGCCAGGATTCTCCCAGTATAGTATACACAGGTTTTTCTAGGTTCCTAACAACCCTGATTATTACACTTCCAGTAATACAGAAACCAAGATCCTGAGCTGAACAAATTC
Organism: Psittacus erithacus; assembly: GCA_009867235.2. Taxonomy (NCBI): domain Eukaryota; kingdom Metazoa; phylum Chordata; class Aves; order Psittaciformes; family Psittacidae; genus Psittacus; species Psittacus erithacus. Next base: position 94,651 of record WYDI02022960.1, read on the forward strand.
AAAGAGAAATGTCTTATTCAGAAATAGGAAACTGCTGAATTAACCAAGGTCTGTATCACAAACTAACTTCAAACATGTAAAATAAAATCACCAAATGAAGGATTTAATGTTGGGTTCATAAGATTTCTACCATGCTGACAGTTTCTGTGATTAAAAAAAGCCATCATCATTCTCAGAAGTTCATGATGAGGCACTGTACACTAAAATACAGGATGCTGTTATACAACCAAGCATCTGGGGAGATTAACCCTGATTAAAGAAAAAATTCTCTTGGAAAAGCAGCTATTTACTGGAACAAGGATAACGGCAGAATAAGCTACCAGATTTGTGCAGCTGAATCAAGTTGGATGTTTAGAAGTGTTACTTTACCAAACAACAATTCAAACAGAAACACTTACCTTGATCCTAAGAGATCCTAAGAGATCCAAAGTACAAAGCCCCCACTAATTTCCCAACAAAGATACAGAGAAGTATCTTTATAAAGGGAGGACTCAAATGACCTGGAACATTCAGGAACATGTTTCTTCACAGGACTGAAGGAAAGGAATTCACGGAAGCCATGTAGGAGAGTGTCCTGAGCAACATGGTGAATATGAACAAAGGGGCAGTCGAACCCACACTGAAATGGCAGCTGTGGGCAACAACAGGGAGACAAGAGGCCAAGAGGAAGATACAACCAAGCCAAGAGCAGAATGAAAAACCCTTCAGCTGAGCTGGGGATAAACACGTGTTAGTGCTCTCTTCCTATGTTGCAAAGCTATCCTCCCACGACCTATAGTCACCTTAACACTCAATCTCAACACACAGTTAACTGATTTCTGTACTACAGCTCTATTTCACCAGTCTGAAATTCTACATAATTGAAACAGCTTAAGCTTTTCCTGACAGTTTTCTTGCATTCAAATATATGTGCTCATTCCTCCAACTATAAAACATCATTAATGCTTGCAAGAAGCCTGCGCCTTGCACTAAACAGAATTGCTTAACTGATTATAAAGCATTTCCTGTAGCTGCTTTTGGGCACAAATAAAGCAGTCTTTTTATTTTTTTCCTCAGTGAAGTGTCAGAACTGTCAGAAGTATCCATTAGCACAGAATTTGTCCAAGAAGAATTCTGTCATATTGCTGTTACTACAAGAAAGACAAGAAAAGTAATCTTAGACAGTGACATATGACTTAGCAGGCATGTGAAGCAGAGATACCAGCCTAATATTCCAAGAACAAACTTAACTAGTGCCAGCAAGCTGACAGCTACAGTTCATGTGCATCTGCTGTTCCCCATGAACTCCACTTTGCAGAAGTGTGAAGTTACACACTTAACAATTCTATAAAGTTAAGGCATTAAAGAAAAAACTCAGCACTCTGAACCCGTATTAAAAAAACCCAGACCTTTAATATGTTTTTTTCCAAGATCTAATATATAAATGCAACGGTAATAATGTACTCTTCCTTTGTAAACTTGGATGAAATATATTGAAGTCCACTTTTCGCACATTACATAAATAATCATCTAAAGCAACCTAGAAAAGAAGAAAAAAAGCTTAATCCATACGGTGCACACAACAAAATGGGCATTAAGTTTAAAAAGCAATACATGAAACCAAATAAGGAAATGCAAAAAGGCCTGATGATCTGCCTGTTTTATTAAGCGGCAGCATAATCATCACATTTAAAGGATATATAAAAGGCAGGTGTTGTGAACAGAAGCATTATCCTTCATTAGAGTAAACAGCAAATTCTAAAAATAGGCAAGATTATTGGGCCTTTGCATCAGAAAAATGGGCTATGAATATGCGGACATCTTGGGCACAACGATGTAGTTACAGAAGGATTAGAAGCGTTGATCAAAACCATGAGGTTCCTCAAACAGGCATTACAATTTTCACAAATTTTAGGGATTACATCCTCCCCCAGACCAGACACAAGAAGCATTAGTTAACCATGCTCAATTTCATACTCTTCATAAACATATTAGCACAGAAAGGAGTCCATCACTTAAAGAGTGCACTGTATCACACCCACCGTACAGAAAAAAGCAGGATATGCCTTCACAGGAACCTTCTTACTGAAAGATCTAGCCTGAAAGTAAATGGGGTAAGGTGGGAGAAAGAAAAACAAAACCAAACATACTTACAAGGAGATTTTAACATATCACATTAAACATCAAGCACTATATATTATGGTTAGAGGCAGCAGGCTGCATTACAGGCTCTGTCCCTCTTTACTTTGACATACTGAAACTATAATTTTTCATTATGTGCAAGCCAGCACCATCCCTCACTGTATACAAAAGGAATTACAAATATATGCAATACTGGGAGAGGCCTGCTAAAATTCTTGTATGGTTTGACAGTCTTACATTTATTATATGTAAACTTACATATAATAAACCAATGTAAATTAGCATCCCTTATTCCAACAAGGCTCCAAGTTGCATCTGATTTAATAAATACAGTTTAACCCTCCCCTCCTTGGTAAATTGAGTCCATAATGATCTAGCATAATTGAGATAAATGTAAAAAGCCAAAAGGAGGGATGCTTAAAAGAAAGAGGTGGAACATGTACATGTATATGCAGGCTTCTGAAGAGATCACTGTGGGACTGACAGAGCACTTTTATTATATGCTTTTATTGTAATAAACCACACAATTCCTAAACAAAACTGCAATCTTCGTTACCTTACTTTGCCCTCTGCTGGCCATCAGTCGCAGCATCAAGAAGAGCTGACCACACTTCAGAAACTTATCTCCACATTAGTGCCACATTACTACAATATACTTCATATAATATTGCTGAGACTTAACTTAGCATGTGAGGATTATATTTTTTCTGACTGTGAAATGGGGCTGGTAACTGTTACCCTCATCCTCCAAACTATGTGGTCTGTGAAACAAATGCTGAGATTGTTGAAACTTCTCAGCAAGTTTAAACTTTAGCCTACCCTGAAATTCCAACTGAGAGGGTAAATGGCTGAAAAGACCCTCAGGCAAAACAAGACAGTGATTTTATACAGGAGAATAGATGCATTCAGAGGCAGCAGCCCATTACATTCACCTAAAGTCCTGAAATACCCAGCAAATGTTGTCAGCAAAAGCCTATTTCATCCATTAGGGGAGAAAGTATCTTTATCCTTACATTAACAAAGGCCATCTGATTATCAAAGAGGTTAACACCCTGTTATTACTGCCAGTTATTGCCAGTTCAAGTGGTTTAACACTCTAGAGATCTTGCACTGTCAATTATTCTTCACTGATGATGCTGGAGGCTGGAAGCAAGTATTTACACAGGGTTTTTTGTATTTTAACTACGATGATAGAACCCAGCCATTAAAAAAAAAAAAAGGGGGGGGGTTTGCCAAGATCAACATTCAGCTGAATAAAATGCTAACGCTGCCCTAATCTGCTTTCCTTGTGTTTATACTTTTTCTGAGTAGTCTCTAATTACACGATCACACTGTATATTTTCCATGGGACCCTCCCAGTGCATAACATGGGCAGGGCTCTAGGAATGGAGTGGCAAAAAAAGGGGGCAAGGTTCTGCCCGTTCTCCTCAGAAGCTGGTTTGGCATGTTGGGAGCCAGGGCACCAATACACTAGGAATTATCAAATTAGCTGAAAGGCTCTGAAGAACCGAATTCTCTCCCTGCTTCTGCCCACAGTTTCCATGCAATACCATCAACCGAATCTTAAACATCTGGACAATAACACATACTGCTCATTTTCCATGTCTCCCATCCCTGATATGAGGCATTTCAGGCCAAGCACTGGAATTTTTAAAAGCCACAGTTGCAGCCAAAGTCAATGGGTTTTATACACTGTGCATTACGGGTTGAGGGGTGGGCAATGAAAAAAAGACACACAGTGGACAGTTCTGACACTCCGTTTTTCTCAACCCTGCTCCCTGCTTCTAAGTGGAATAAACAGTTTCCTTGAGCATGTGACAACAAAAACTGAGGCATCGGGTGAAATGACATGAACAGGAACATATTAAATGCAAGTTATAAATATTCTGCATTAAAAATAAAGCCCAAGGCTACATATTATTATAAAAAAATAAAAACATTAACTAACTAATCGCTGACTGAAGAAACCAGGCATGCCTCATCTTACCTTCAGAAAAACCAAGAAGGGCCCTTCTATCTCTACTGCGTAAAATACTGCGATCACAGCTTAATGCTGTAATTGAGGATTATATTACAGTTGTAAATGGAGAGAGAAATCTGGCATTTCTTTACTTCGAAGTGGTATCTTTTCAGATTGGAAGCATCAAGCACGCATGCAGTTGTAGACATAAACTCTTTACAGTACTTCTTGTAAGTTTTCCATATAAAGGCAGACACAGCATTGCTGACACAACATTCTTTTGCTTTTGTATTATGTACCAACAAGCAATTCAGAATGTAGCTAAAATAAGAGCATAAAAGCATAGGACTCTGCAGTTCTCCAGGAATCATTATCCACTGTTCCAAGCAAGTAAAGTTTTTCTTAATTCACCTGGATGTGAGCCAGGAAAGTAAACACAAAGCACCTTTCCCAACATTGCTTTGAGCATGGCTGGTCATGTTAGAGAATGAATCCCTGCTCCCACAGACACTAACCAGCAGTTACAGGCAACACATTCTGCTTTCCTGGCACCCATTCCCTCGTGCTGTGAAATACCATATTCAGAAGTGCTTTCTATGGTGCTGATTCCATGCTGGCACATAGCTACATTTAGAAAAGTTTCCCTCCTAGTAATAAGGTTTTTAAGCACTACTTATGCATATGCAATTGGACCTGGCTGTGAGTAAACTGCCTCCTGTACATACAGATATACATAATATTCCAACAGAAGTAGTTGTAATATTTAAAGGGTTTGTGTGGTGGTTTCTGCTGGTTTGATTTGGGTTTTTTTTACTTAAACTCTCACAGTAATTAAAAGTAAAATATTTGAAGTTCAATATGGAGCTCTAAGTCTTCTAACAACACATGCACAATGCTTTGTGAAGCCTATCATCAATTATGCTTAAACAAGTAAAAGGGAAGGAAGCTCACGTGTTCTAGATGAATATGGGCCTGGCTGGCAATGTCATAAATTACATCTCTCACATTTTTCTCTTGCTTGCCTCTTATGAAATCCTCTTGTGAAACTCCATGCTAGACACAGGAAGGAAAATCAGAAAGATAAAAACCCCCCAATAAATATCACGTTTCCATTTTAGTTTCTCAAAATCCTGTCCCAGCAACTGAACTAATGACAAGACTGAAACGGCCTAAATGCTTTACCACTGCCCTTTCCTTTTTAATTCCATGGGGCTTTTTTGGCCAGTCACGTGGGAAAAAAATATCAAGTTAACAAAGAGAACAGTTAGCACAGACTCTCTCTGCGTGAGTCTGTCCCCTGTGGTCAGTCTGATACCAAGTCAGATTTTAAAGTTTCAGGAATTTAGATCAGTTTAGATGCTCAGTATTTAAAACCAGAATCCAAGAACCAGTTTTAGGCAGAAAAAGCCAGTAACAGAAGCCATGCTGGCTTATGAGGCAAGTCATTATCTTGGGATCACTGTGCACCTCCAAGCCTGCCAAAAAAAAAACCCCAACCTAAAAAAACCCAAAAAACCAAACAACCAAAACTAAACCCAAACAAACCCACTGCCAAAACCAAACCAAAAAAACAGAACCACCAAAAACCCCACCCCCCCCAAAAAAAAATAACCAACCCCAGACTTATTCTTTGATCACAATCTTTGACCAGTATAAGGCATAACCTGGTATATCAGAACTGCACCAGTTGCCTATTCTCAACCACACTCGGACATATGAAAGCTGTATAGAGGCAGACAGGTAGGCTTCAAAGGAGGTAGAGGCTCCAGCAGACCCCTGTGACACTTGCCAGCAGCTGAAATGCTTACAGGATGCTCAGTCTGCATAGAAGGGGTGCAAGCTGTTTTTATAGTTTCACTGTAAAACACCTCCCGTGGCAAGCAAAGACTGCGAATTTTCATGCTATGTTTGAAAAGCTAAATACTTGGAAGGCCTTCCATACCACCCAGCTCCAGAAGGGCTGAAAACAGGGTGCAGCTCCTTACTTCAGTCTTATAACCGTGACCCATATTAGTATCTATGTTTTTTCAATGGCGTAAACTACTAAACTCCAAATTAAAACTTTCAATTGTATTGAAACGACAGTCAGAAAATACTAACACAACTGCCTTAAGCATCACCATAATTAATACATTAATGCACTGGAGATGAAGGAGTAACAGCTAAGATACCTACAGATCTAGCTAGAGAACATTAATTAAACATTTTAAACTTTAATCCCATTTTACCCAAATTGCAATATTTGCTAAATTCCAATGCAAATTAGGTATACAGTTTGAATTGCAGAATTTGCAGGACTATGCCATCTCATACAGCAATATATGGAATGTATGTTTCAAGCTCTCAAATATGTAACAAAAAAAAAACCAAAACAAGCCTCAAAAACCACCCAAATCCATCAGCACATTTATGAAAAGATAGCAAAGAGAAACCCAAGGATGTGTTTCAGAAGTAAGGTTTCTCACAGTGCTTCCTTCATGGGGACAGGAAATGAAAAAAGATAAAAAATTCAAAATAAAGCAAAGCAGTAACAACAAAAAAGGCACCATTCCGTATGTGCATTTCTACACATTACTTTTCTACATGTTTTGTTTCTGGCCTAATAATCTAGCACTGAGAGACACAGTTAGAAACACTATCCTGTGCAATTCCAGACAACTTGCTTCTCTTACCAACATACAAATGTCCATAGGAAGAAAGACTTTTTGTCTTGTACAGTGATACGGAGTTGCTCTTAAACAGGTAACTATGCCTTGCGCTTTCCCGATGTGACTGGCTGCATGGTCAGCATGGACATCCCTCACACCTGAAATTGCAGAAATAATGTTTAGAAACATACTGTCAGGACTTCTGAGGGGTACAGTCTTTCCTCATGTGTATCACAGTCATATTTAAGGAAAGCTAAGTGCACGGGTCCATGCTAAAACTGTCTATGTTCATAAATTCCCTTGAGATCTCATCTCAGAGTTGCAAAGCAGCAGGTAAATTCACTGACTTCCACATTCAGGAGCAAGGTATCTCTTAGCTTGTTGCCGCTTCTGCAAAGGGTATAGTTAGCAGGATAGCACCTATTCAGATACAATACATCAGTACACATACACATGTTCATTGTCATGTCTTTCCCAGGATAACAGTATTCCAAGAACAGTTTTCCTGCCAGAAGAATAATTCAAATGTAAGATTCCTGACAAGCATTAATGCTTGCAGCATGGTTTCATGATTAGCTGCAGCCAATTCAGCAGTATACTGAAGCCCAAGAGAATGGCCCTACAGCTATGGCCCCTGCCCCAAACCTGTATTTCTGCTGCCTCCCTTGGGCTGTCATGGGCAATGAGGCAGTAGCATGGCAAATTGAATCTGATCACCAAAGCAATGGAAAGTTAACATTTCTCCATCAGATGTTCAGAAAGACACTTGCAACACTTAAGTGATTTCATACTGAGGAAGTGAACATCAGATGTTAAGAGAGAGGCTCCTCATTTCTTCCAAAGAAGAATGTGCTCACCATATCTCTCTTTGTATTTGTCTCTTTTTCTTTTTAAGCTGTTTTAACCACAGCATTGGCCTGCCATCAGACTAGTGTGGTAAGGAAGAGGAATATATTGCTACTACAATACTAACTACTACTAAATAATAATAATTTTCACCCTTCTTTTACATCTGAAGTCATACAGAGAATACTTCCACAATGCAACAGACACCTAAAAGAATATCCTTTTCTCCACTGCAAATAAACAGTTCTTTCCCATTCTGTGACTCTTCTATTAGTCATGACACAGATACTAGCTCTTAACTACAAGGGTCCTATCATCTTTGTTGCATTTTTCCTAGCTATTCAATCATTGAGAGTTAACCTACTTTCAGGAAGAGGAGAGGATTCAGACACCAATGTACATCATAAGCAAGGAAAGTTGGGAAGTCAGCTGTTTCAAGATAACTAGTGTGTATCACTGCAATATAGAACAAAAGCTGCAGAATCAACTACAGCACTTGGTATTCTGACAAGTGGGACAATCAGAAAATATGGTGAAGAGCTGAATTTACTACAAGGAACAAGAAAAGAGAAAACAAAGTAACAAACAACACAGCAGTAGGAAGCTGCACTTCAATGAACTTTCCACTGTGCAGCTCCTAATGAAAGTACAGAATTCTAGGACAGGTGTGGTACGATTCCAGATTTATGGCTGAGTATTCAAAAGATAACTGAAGTATCATCTAAGACAACTTCTTCTGAAATTAAACTCCAGTGGAAAAGGAGTGGGCATTTTATAAACACCAGTAAATATTGTACCTGCGCTCAGAGTCACCAACAAAATTTAAAAGGGGAAAACGCCTACCCAGCATTTCCAAGGTGAGGTACAAGAGAGCACTCTGAGTATTCTCAGCATACTTTTCAAGCTCCTGGATGTTACGGTACGCCCTGTCATCCAAATTCTTCTCCTATAATACGAACAATATTACATATTGTTATTATATTATTATATTTGTTAATATTACATTCTGTAATACAGGACTTCAGTAAAATGTAAACAGAACTGCTGTTTGCACAAGTTTATTAATACAGTTGTGTCAGCCTAATTCACTATTAGAAAAACAAAAGGACAAACTTAAGAGATGGAAAGAGAGCATAAACACAGACAGAAGTAGTTATAGCAAGTCTAACATAACCAATAACATAACCATAGATAAACAGGGATGCATTTTTTAAAACATGCACTAAAATAAATCACAGAATGCACACAAGTTTCAAAGTCATATGCAAATACACCCAAAACCATAACATCCTCCATCATTTTTCCTGCCCTAGTGACTTTTGTTGTTAAATCACACCAGTCTTATAATTAAAAAAACCCTCTGAAATAGGAACGACACTCCTCAAGTAACTGATCATCAGTAGTCTCAAGGTATACCTTCATAAGACACTAACTTAAGCAGCAAAGCTAGCTTAAGAAATCCCTGCCCTCAGCTATTCATTCTTGCCCTTGCAAGCACCACTGTACCAGTCAAACTGTTCCTCTCAGTTTTTTTCCCAGAAAAAGGGTGGAGATTTTAAAATTAATGTGAATGGAATGCTCTAATTTACAGCACTGCTTAGAAAAATTTCCACAGCCATGCTAAGGAGAAGCAGCAATGTGTAGCAGAAAGGTGCAGACGGGTCATTTAATTTTTAAGGTTTTACACCCATGGCTCACCGCTACAGAAGGCTACTCAGGGGCAATGCTGACACAGTGAGAAAAGACATGAGGAAGAGTAAGGTAATGCCAATGCAGTGTAGTTTTCCAAAATTCTTAGCAGTTGTGTGTAGAGACCTTTCTTCTTAATCCTGTAGGATGGAACTCCCCTCACTTAAATACCGAAAGGTATCTAAGTATAATTCCCAATGGATTACTTCTAGGGGTAACCATTTGAAATCAGGAACAGAGACCAGCAAACAGAAAACATGAGCACAGATATCACCAGAGCAGAGAACAAGAAAATGCGGACTCACAAACTGCATCTATTTTAAAGCAAAAATAAACAAAGGATCCTATTAGCCATTTTGGCCAGAAAGAACAGGAATTATGAGCGGGAGTGTCAAAAAGGAAATATAGCAGTACCATTCTTTAAGAGAAACACTACTGTCTGGAAAAGAGTAGTTATTTAAGCTTTTGTTTTACACACAAGCAAACAAAAATAAGGGGGAAAACCCCTATGACTAAAACCAGAATCACACTTTGAATGGAAAATACTTACTCTTTCATCAATGATCTTCATAAACCACATTTTAGTCAAATTATGCCTCTTGACAGCCTAAAAATTATCAATAAAACATGCATATTAATGTACACAAAGTGATGGTAGTACTGCATTCTGAATGAAGGCTGAAATACATTTTAGAGAAGCCTTTTCTTACCAGGATTGTATTTACTGGGTTAAATCAAAGTGGAAAATTAGAATCTTCTTCAGATACAAAAATTTTCAACTGGCTTTGTTACAAGCTGTTGCACAGAAAAAAATGCAATGTTGGACATTAAGCCAGTTCAGTGAGAGCATCTGTTTTAAAATATTTTTTTAAAGTCATTTATTCTTTTATAGAGTCATACATTCCCACAAAATATTTGCAGATAACTATGTTCACTTTCCAAAGAGAACAGAGGTTCCTTGAGAGACAAGCAATAAAAAGACTTCCCCTGCAAATTTTCAAGAAAACATCAGTACAACATACAACATACAACATACAGCAATATGCACTGTAAAGACAGCATCCAATCAAGTCATATAATATTCAATATTATGGGCTTATTAAAAAAACTATCCCACAGCATCTCGTATTTCCACATTCTTCTTTTGGCTCTTATATTTTATTTGACTTTCCTCCTATACCACTTCATTCTATCAAATTTACCTTCAATTCTCTTACTTACACAGGCTGAATTTTGCAGACCACATTGTCAGAAAGGCTGCAATCACACATACAGTATTTATAAACAAAACTTATGGAGCAGATTTCTCACAATCTCAGCCTTTATAGCTCACTTTCAACTTCTTCTTTACATCCATTATATTTGTAAACATTTTTTCAAGGTTCATCAAGAACAGATCTACTTGTTGATTCCAGAAAATCTCCTTCAGGAAGCACTTGGTATGGGAAAAGGAAAATTCTAAGTTACCACTACAAACGTCAGTTGTGCTTCTCACTTGCTCCTCTTGAGTATTATTTTGTAAATTAAATCCTTGAAACAGTCACCAGTCAAGACTTAAAGCACCAAACTGAGTTATCCTACATTTCCTGATTTGTACATTATATCTATTTTGAGCTACCTTCATTCAAACACACTGGTCCTCATTTTTCAAGTTTTGGAAATTGGCTTCTTCCACCAAACTGGAGAATTAGGCCTCATTCTTCTCAAGTTAAAAATGGACAGATAAGTAAGAACAAGTATCATACAGCTGTTATATAAGTTTATATTAAAGTCACTGAGAGATGAATTATTAATAATCCTAGAAATACTATTAAAGTCTATTTATATACTTTACTAGTGCATAAAACTCTTGGAATCTGAATGTGAGTATTCTGGTATACACAAAACTTCAGGAACATATTTAACGTGATAAATCAGCACTTATTCTGGAAATTCAAAATTATCCTCATGTAAACTCAACAGTATGAAAACTGTGTACACAAAATCTGCTGTGCAAAAGACATGCGAAATTCTATTGACAGCTCTGCAATACTTGTGAGCTCAGCTGTCTTTCCAAATCTTTCTTTCTAAGAACTGCAGTGACACTCTGGAACATTTGGGAAGCCATGCTCTTCAAATAGGTCATTCCTGAGATATTTGCTGAAATGTAGAAATAAAATCACATCCTGAGTGCAAAGGTCACCAGCTCAGGTTGGACTGTTAGTTCACTCCAGCACTCTGCAGCATTCAAAGCTACCAGAGCTCCTAGAAACACTTTCTGAATTATTTTCCAGTATCCCCTTTCACCACCAGTTCTGTTTGGATTGTCTTAAATTGGTCTTCCTTTAGGGAAATCATATGTGAGGTGAAATCTTACCAGAGATAGGCCAATTCTTTCTTCTACTTCAAAATCAATTTTCTGTTTCTTGAGAAAGGAGAATGACTGGCAGTCAGCTGTTGGAAAGGGCTGCAACTGATACCTCAATATATGAATGATTCCTATCTAAATGTTGTACTGGTTTTGGCTGGGATAGAATTAGATTTCCTCACAGCAGCTTATATGGGGCAATGTTCTGCTGAATTTGTGCTGAAAATGGTGTTGATAACACACTGACGTTTGAGCAGTGCTTAAACAGCGTAAAGGCCTTTTGGGCTGCTCGCATCACCCCACCAGCGAGCACGCTGGGCGTGCACAAGGATTTGGGAGGCAACACGGTTGGGACAGCTGATCCTGACTGATTAAAGGTATATTCCGTACCATATGACATCATGCTCAGCAATTAAACTGGGAGGGAGGTTGGCCAGGGCAAGGCCTCTGCTCAGAGACTGGGCATTAAAACACAACCCCCACACATGGATATACACATAAGCAGCCTGAAATTAAAAGTGGTCCAAAGAATATGTACAATCATACCCAAAACTAACTTGTACCTAACCCACTCAATCAGACAACTACATGAGAGGATATCTTCAGAAATAAAAATAAATTAAGCTACAGTAAAGCAAGCTCCTCCTTGGAAAGAAGACAAGCATTTGGGGAGAAAACAGCCTTTTTCCTGGGAAGCTTGCCATATGCTGGAAGAGAGACAGAAAGAAGGAAATAAAAAGCAAAGGCACAGAAAGATTGACATGCCAAATGATTAAATCTGCATTGAAATGCCTGCATTAAAATATCACCCTAGGTGCGTCTTCAACTCCCATAATCCCATAAAAACATTGACATTTGCTAGTCTTCATTCTAACTGTATGAGCTGGAGACACCTATGAATAGTTCTGGTCCTCCTAAAAGTGACTGTAACAGGTGTTTTATTTTACTTCTTGGCTTCACTGATGTTTTCTCTTAGTCGAACAAAGTGTATCTTGTTTAAATCCCAATTTAATCTAAACGTGTGTGTTGACAGACAGGAAAAAATGCTCACTTATGCTTTATTTCACATTTGAAGGCGGAAGAGTCAGGGAGAGGCCACAGTTTCAGCACTGCCAAAATCATTGAAAGAGGATTTGAAAAGGCCTCATTTTTGTGGTCTCAGAGGTGCAGCAGAGTGGATGTGAAATGCTCTAATCCCACATGAACTGCGTTGTTCTAATCCAGCATTACAGTAAGTGTCCTGCCTTTCACAGGATTTTAACAGAAACAATGGCAGATGAATACTTGGGTGAAAACTAGACATTTCACTGCCTGTTTTTCAGCAGGCCCATAAACCTACCTACAAGATTTATGTTAACCATATTCAGCTACTGAGATCTAGACAAAGAGCAGCTTTTCCTGTTCAGGAGCTCAGAGATCTTCAGTTTAAACACAAATTCTGGTTTTATAAAGGCCTTACGGTACCTGATCATTTTGAAGGTTCTAAGACTTGCAGGGCCCTAAGATGACAAGATAGCAATGTATGGAATTTCCATCCATGAGGAAATCAAAAACTTAACCCAGTGTGACCCTGACAACCTGATCTAAGTTTGATGTTACCTTTGAGTGACAAGTTTGACTAGATGACAAGAACAGAGCCCAACCAACTACATTATTACGTGGTTCTGTATCAGCATCAAGGGAAAATCCACTTACACTGCTGTCAGACCTTCAATCATCCATGAAACTTACCAATGACGGTACTAACTAGAAACAAAAATTTTGGTCATGAGCAGCAGAGGAAGAGATCTGCAAGTGTACTTTATGAGCTTCTTCTAGTGCCTGCAAAACCTGGGTATCTTGGTAAAAATAAACTGCTAAGTTCACAAGTACATTCTCTGTCACACAATGCATACAAAAGCATCTGTGCAGAAAACATAATAGACAAATAGAAGTCATCAAGCAACTCTTGATGGGAGAAGACTGTATTAACATTCTCCCTACTACCCAGTAAGTGTGTATGAAGGTCTTGAGCTTTTCTTCATACCCTACTTGCTACTTCAACCTCTGTGCTTAGCCTCCTTTCTTTTTGTACAGCTTAATCTCTTCAGGCAGGACTAGCACTGGCTCAGGACGGTATACTTATGCACTTCACTTTGTATCAGTTTACAGCTTGCCACAATTTATTCTGTCCTTCACCTAAACAGAAGAGAAAAAAGCAGATGGCTCACAGAAGTCTGACCCTCCAACTAGGTCCTAAATATCGTTCTTCTTCAACTCTGCTCTTTGGTTGTTGGCAACTCACAATATCGGGCACAGACACAAGCATAACTTACACTGTTTTAGATAAAATAATGCTACTAATTGTACAACACACCACACACAAAATGATGTCATCATTTTCCGCAGTAATATTTTAGTTAAGTGAACTGTAGGACAATAAAGGTGTATTTTACCCTCCACAGTTCTTTAGCAATTGGCTGATGTGGCGGGTTATCACAGTATATGCCTTCCACAGCATCCCTCCAGAACTGCATTCGCATCAGACCTGTAGTCTTCTGAGTTATGGAGTCTTTGATCTGGAAAGGATACATCTGGAGTGAAATTCAGCGTCTTTAAGGCACTTTGTGTATCTACACAAAAAGACAGACACAGGACATAGACAAACTCAGTAGTGAAAGTGCTCAGTTCTGAATCCAGTTATCCACAGAATCATTAGGGCTTGGAAGGGACTTCTGAAGATCACCCGGTCTAACCCCCTGCCAAGGCAGGGTTACCCAGAGCAGGTTACACAGGAATTCATCCAGGGGGGTTCTGAATGTCTCCAGAGAGGGAGGCTCCACAACCTCCCTGAGCAGCCTGTTCCAGGGCTCTGCCACCCTCAACGTAAAGAAGTTCTTCCTCACGTTGAGGTGAAATCTTTTGCGTTTTAGTTTACAGCCACTGCTCCTCATCCTGTCGCTGGGCACCACTGAGAGGAGTCTGGCACCACCTTCTTGGCACCCACCTTTGAGATACTTATACGCATTAATGAGATCCCCTCTAGGTCTTCTCTAAACAGGCCCAGCTCCCACAATCTCTTCTTATAAGAGAGACGTTCCAGACCTCTGATGACACTTGTGGCCCTATGTTTTCCTCATAAACCATACAAAAATATCTTCACTCTACCTGACTTTGAAACCCATGGAGATTAAGTCCTGTGTGACCCTCACCTTAGCTGTCTTCCCAGAAAGAAAAGAAGCAGTGATAAAAGCAGTGAGGGCAGGCAGTGCGACTGGTTGCCAGCACAACCTGCAGAAGTTATTCAGGGGTTTTGTTTGTTCAGCACACTTCTTGGACCACTCCTTTCTGGCAAGCGTTACCAACTTTCCTGGTTGCACTGGCAGTTTCTGGCCACCTAGCAAAGGGGAAAGACTGCAGCCACCTCCCTCCCACAACTCCCTAATGACAAACATCCCTCCCCACAGCCTCTGCATCACCTAGCTTTTGCCAACTGATTATATCATCCAACTCTTTTACAGACCTTCAACAGATAGGATTTAGCTGCACTTAACTGATTCAGTCGCTGCACTCAAAGCCAGGACATAGATGCAATCACGTAACAGCATCAAGGACCACAGCCTGTTTGTTATAATTCAATTTTAAAATGCACAATGAACAAGAAAGTCAGCAAAACTATGTACCTAAGCAAAATAAACTGGAGGAGGCTGGCTACTTTACAAGGGCCATTCAAAATTAGAGGTTTGTATTGCACTATTGAAACTTATTTTATATTTCCAGAGCTCACAAATGTATTTTAATACCTGCCTGGGCCAATTCCACATTGAAGGCTCTCAAGGCAAAAGCAGAGATTCGAGATTCCGCAGGCAACAGCAGAGAACACAAAAACCCTTCATAGTCACGCTTTCTGTGAAAGGATGAAAAAATACATGTATTATTTATAGCTCTATGTAAATCGGGTGTGCTGTGGCTTGGCACTGAACTCCTAAAATAGTAGCAAAAAGTTACAGTTCAAAACTCTGACTTTGCAAAAGGGGCGGCTATTAAGCTTATTTTAAAATCAGACAAACTCCAAAAGTGAGGGGATGCTGCCTGAACGGCCAGTGCACCTCTCAAATCCAGATCTCAAGCTATTTGGTTAAAGGCATGGGAGAAGGCTGTGGCATATCTGCCAACAGAATTCAGACTGTCCAACTTCTAGACTTCTGTTTCAAACATGAAACCACATTTCTTTAAGGTTGTGCTTTGGAGCTTGGTAGAAGAGCATTTGCTTAACCAGTAAGGTTTTGTATATTAGTAACTATATTCGAAGCATAAGAACTCTAGGTCTTGTCAGGTTCTCCACAGGCAACTTGTTGCCAGTCCAGAGTGACATGCCTTTGCTTGGCCACTTGGGTGCGCCATTAAATTAAAAACAATCACAGCGCACTGATCATAAATTATGAAATCATCATAACCATAGCCAACGAAGACATTTGGTCACCTCTGGAGAGATGAACTGCTTGTTTTGAACAACATTTCGGTGCACTCTGATAAGCCTGTAACCTGATTCGTCACTAGAACAAGACCAGCAACTCCAAGTTTCACTTTGAGAGTGCAGAAGCAGGTGCCAAAAGACATTTACTTGTTTTCATGAAGTCTGCTGTTCTTGCATGTACTTATATTTCTTTTGCATGTGAACTTAAAATAGCAAGGCCAAACTAAAACCACAGGTTATTAGGGTTGCTACTTTTAGCATCAAACGAAAAGCAAACAAAAAGAGATTTAACAGAAGCTCTTACCCCTACAATATGCAGCAGCTGAAACCAGCAAATACTTCAGAGTTTTCACAACAGTTGTGAAACTTCTTTTAGAGCTTGATGCAAATACAGAAGCACCAACAAAAATATAACATTTGTGAATTTCAGCAGGCTGTAAAGGTCATCTTCATTAAAGAACAGAAGCATCAAACCCCCCTCAAGACACATTTTGAAAAGTATTATCAGCTCAAACCTAGTGTTTTTTTCAGGGCTGACTGCAGTAATGCCCAGTATTGCCCACCCTGGGCACAGCTGCAATATTTACTGTCACATTTTATGAGTCCCAGTTATACACTTTGTCTGGGTTGTTCAAACACAAAAACACCTCTACTTCCAGAAAGGAAACAAAGGAACACACTACACAAAGAACATGGCAGAACAACAGAAAAATTTGTCTTCCCTCTATTAATGGTGTTGGCATGTTGTTTGTTGCTCTGGTTTTCAATTGCTCTATGCTTAAAAATTAAATGTAGCCAAAAACTAGTTAAGAAAAAAAAGGCAGAAAGAAATGTGAATTTAATGCTGACACTGCACTCCTGGACATAACAGCAGAAAACCAAATCCATTAAGCCTCAGCCTGTAAAATAAAATTGGTATTACCACAGATCATGTTTACCCCAAATCTCTTTGTGTAAGAAATGAAGAAAGGACTGAATGACCAAAAGTCTGGTACCGAGTGTTTTTCAGTTTCCCCCTCAAGTAAGCACAAGTTTACACACAAACCTACAGACCAAAGAAAAGTTGGCTATGACCATTACTGGACTTCCAGTTTCTTCCACATTACAAACTCCAAGATACCATCATGCCACAAGCTTGTCTTCCAGAGCAGACATCATAAACAGCAAGAGACAGAAAACTTACCTACCAGGGAAACATATTTTTAATCAACTAGCTTAAAGCTACGTTCAAAAGATTCAGCAGAATTCTGTTCAGCAGAAAAAAGGGAAAATCAAAGAGAAAGGACATTCTGCATATTGAAAAAAGCTGCTCAAATCTACATCATTAAATTGTAACTCAGTTGTTCCTCCTAACATGTGGGAGCCTCAAATTCAGGACTGGTGAGTTACTGACGCTTGCATAGCCTCAAGCATTTTATTTCTGCTTGAATGGTAAGTCCTTCCTCTTACTTTTAATAACTTGATTCCCATGCAATATATCAGCTACTGCGAACAGCAGCTTCAATTAAATGATGCCAAAAGCATAACCACCTTTCATAGTACTATTTTTGAATGCAGGTGTATTTTATAAGTAGTCTTTTTTGATCTAAGAAAAATAACAACAATAACAACGTTCAAATTCAACCATTCTCAGCTCCTGTGCCTTGGAACCTAACTATTCTGCTCACAGTTGTTTGTGAAAACATTTCACCTGTATATGCTAACTTTACCTGTGTATTAACTGTACACACAGCTTCTGATCTTCCCAGTAACAGATAAACAAATCCTGGCTGGAGTAACAACGAAAACAAAGCTGTAATCTCAAGTTTTATCATGACCAATACAACCTGGCTAAGCATTCCAATGCATCAGTAAAGGCCTGCTGCTTGGCGCTGTACAGGAAATTTGAGATTGTCACATCTCTTCCATTAGTTTTCCTACTTCAAACACTACTGCTGAACATACATATCTTGGTATCTTTTACAAGCATCAGTTTGGAAAAGCTAATCCCGTCCCATGCTTGCAGGCCTCCTGCCTGCTTTGGTCGACCACCTAGAATAACCGCATCTAAAGAGAAATTACTTAAGTCTTTACAAATAGACTTGTTTAATTGTTTACTTTGTACCTCTGAACTCATGTGGACTAGAAAGCAGCTAAAGGGCCTCGTATGTTGCTCACAGCCCAAAAGCCAAGCAGGTTAACACTGCCTGCCTTGGAAGTGTCCGAGCTGCACTCTGGCTTCTCTTGGAGCATTTTGGATTTGACCAAAAACGTATGCTTTTGACAACACAGACTTCTCCCCGTCCTGCATTCGGGTCAGAGAAACTACATGAGCTGTCTGTCCAGCCGCCCGGAGGATTTCCTCTGCTTTGGCTGACTTTTCCAAGGAGCACTTTGGGGGCCTGGCTATTGCCCAGTAGCCAGGGTCTGAAAACACCCATTATTTTTAAACACCCACTTCGGTGATCTTTCTCTCCAGAAAGCCGAGCCAGTGAAATGGAAACGTTATTCCACAGAGCTGCTGTGAAAGCAGGTGGGGGAAGGAGATCGCCGTTTGCAGGTTGTATCAACCACGCTGCTTTAGCATTTGGCTACTCTCCGCTGCTCCCCTCCCCGCAGAGGCAGCGAGGTCCCGGGGAGGCCCCACCGCGCACTTGAGGGCCGCAGGGGTTATTTTCGCGGCCACGCGTGCCCGAGGGCAGCCAGGGGAAACTCCCGTCACCTCTTCCAGGGAACTCGGCACCTTTTCCGCAGGAGGAAGCACTGGCAAGCCTCCTGCGCGGAGCTGAACACCCGCGCCTGAGGCCTCCCCCCGCACTCACCGCACCAGCTCGGCGCAGTACTGCACCTCTCCGCCGGGCTCCGGCCGGCTCCAGCCCGCTGCCGCCCGCCCGCCGACAAGCCCCGGCCGCGGGACCCCGCTGCGGCCACCCGCTACTCCCGCCAGCCGCTGCCAGCTCCGCGCCATGGCTGCAGCCGCCATGCTGCCCGCCGCGCCGCCTCTCCCGGCAGCCACCCGGCCGCTGTCAGCGCCTGACGGAGGAGGGACCGGTAGATGGCACCCGAAAATGCCCGGGTGAGGCCCGGGAGCCTTTGGTTGTCCTGCAAATGGCGCCCTCTGTGCCTTAGTTTTCCCCCATCAAGCTCCCGAGGCGGGCGGTGCGAGGTGAATTCCTCCGCTCCCCGGGAAGCCAGGCGCTTTTAAACCGGGTGCCCAGGCAAACTGAAGTTGAGCTGTAAAAATCTCTTAGCTATGGGCACAGGAGGTGTGCGGGAGCGGCTGTGGCAGTGGGGAAAGCCTCAGGGTTGGTTTGTTGCTTGAGGGAGCGGAGGAGAACAGCTCTGCAAAGCTGACCCCAGGGCTCAGTCCTCAGTAAAATATGTTTTGCAGCAGGGCCTTATTTCCTCCTCTTGGCTGGGTGGCTGTACAGGCCGGCTGTACAGGCCAGCTGTACAGGCTGGGTGGAGTTTAGAGACACAATGGTCCTGTTAGTCCTGTAGCCGCAGAGTGGCCATGCTTCCTCAAACGTTGGCCTTTATGAGGATTAGTCAGAAAATTCATATAGAAGTGCTACCATGCTTAAGAGCAGTTTCATCTTAAGACTACACCAGCCCAACCCAGTTTTTAGAAGCAACAGCAGTCTGGCTTTCTGTTACCAGCTTTGCCATCTTCCCTGGTACCAGCTTTGACCTTCATTTTATAGTACAGCAAGTTGATTTGAGAGAGTTGAACCAGAAGAAACCCATCCACTGCTCACTTTTGGGTTTCCTGAGCTGGTTTTGTGCCAGTTTGGTGCCTTGTATCAGTTCATTGCATGGTTCATCAGCACCAGCACGGGCATCAGCACAAGCAAGCGGCTGTGGGCTGAAGAGAGCACAGGACGTCCCTCCCAGTTTGTGGACAGTAACACACAGGCTCATTAGCTTAGCTGTAAAATGAAGCCACAAACTAAGTATGGGGGGAGTTTTGAGTGGGTAGTGACGTTCAGGTGATAAGGCATCTGCTTGGAAATGAGAGCAAGCCTTTGTTTGTGTCACAAAGATGAAGAGAGGGAGGTTAGCGATTTCACTGGAGCGTTAGGGTTTTTATTGGTTAGTG
Organism: Psittacus erithacus; assembly: GCA_009867235.2. Lineage (NCBI taxonomy): Eukaryota > Metazoa > Chordata > Aves > Psittaciformes > Psittacidae > Psittacus > Psittacus erithacus. The sequence goes on from WYDI02022960.1 coordinate 114,796, forward strand.
GCTCTTGTGGGTTTATCCTGAGCCTTTCTTATTCCCTTTCCCTCATCTCTAAAGTTCTCTTTGTCTTTGGATCCTGTTTCAAACCCTTGGTATGCCTTGAGCAGGATTTATTGTTTGCCAGGGCACCCAAAGGAGGTCATTTAGCTTTGGGTGGAGGCTGAAACTGCTGTTGTTTAAGTTTTCAGAGAGAACCCCTAGATAAACGAATCCAGCTCTTTCAGTGGCTGCCAATTCCTGGCAGAAGGGTTACATAAACATACTCTAAACCTCAAGGGCATTATAAATAAATCTTATAAAATATTAACTTTTGTTAATCACTGAATGAACTAAAATGGCATTAAACTGATTTAAACCCTTAGTAAGAAAAGAATAAACCAGGTGTCATATAAAAAACAGTAATTCTGACCTCTTTCTTGGTGTGCTGACATTTGTTTCTTATTGTTCTAGACCTTTACTGTTCTCATTAAATTACAGGTTTTTTTCTTTAGACAAATATTTCACATGTCATGTATAGTTATTGAAAAGCTTCTTCAAGTCTGTGTTCTAGTAAGTTAGCCTTTTGTGCTGCCATCACAGTAGGAATAATGATTTGGCTTAATGTTTTAGTGAATTTTTAACACTGTATATGAAAATCTAGGCTTAGTAAGGGGATCTAGAAACATTTCTTTTAATGATCCCCTTGTGTTAAAGAGCACATTTCATCACCTTGTTCAATATTTTTCTCAGAAGCTGAAAGATGATTGCCTGTCTTTCTGATGTGTATTATTGCCAAAGTATTTTGTCCCTCTGCCTCCTCAGATGAAACTGAAATCCTTGGACAGCCATGCCAGTGACAGCAATGGCTGGCTTAGGTAGAGATAGTTCAGTTATTGCTCCAACCTGGAATTTCTGGGGAAAAAATACCCTTAAGTTTTGTGCCAGGAAACACTGATCAGTTATAGCTGATCCTTGTTAAACTAACATCCAGATATTATTTGCCAACATATAAATGAGGAAAAACTGACCCTCAGCTGCCCCGTGATGGCCAAACAGAGGCTGAAGCTTTGGAGGACCACATATATTCATGTGCTTGTGCCAAAAAGTCTCAGTACAGAAGAGAATGGGAGAGAGAGAGACCCGCCTTGGAATATCCACTGACCAGAGGCTGAGGTGTTCACTGGGATTTGGGGGACTGGCTCTGGGATCCCTTGTCTATAGCGATGAGAGCAGGAAAATAAGCAGTGATCTGACAGGTCTGTCTTCTACACTCACATAGGCAAGAATATATTATCCCCTTCTCTCCTTTTCCTCTTCTGAATAATCCTGGATTAAGTCCAGTATCAAAGTTAAGGAAAAATCTGTGTAGTAACAATAGTGTTTCCTGTGCAGTTCCATGCCACAGTGAACAGGCGTATGCAGTTATTTTTACCTAGACTACTAAAAATATTCAACCAGTAATCTTTGTTTAAAGGAGTACACCAAGAAAGTATGTTTAACTGCAGTTGTTTGAGCCCTAGCTACAGAATAATACATTAATGCATGTGGTAACAAGCACTGGGCCACTTTAAAATTCCCATTTTCCCATTTTCCGTGGTTTAAACAGCTAGGTCTTTAATTGCAAAGTAGATGGAAAGTTCCCAAATGATGTTGCAGTAAAGGGGTTTCATCTTTGTTGCTGCTGCATTTGTTTATTTTATGTGGGTTTGTCTGTAGATAAATAGCTGGTAAACTTTTGTTTATTTCTTGTTACCATTGTGCTCTTTCACCCACCAGTTTCAAGCACAAAGGTTGTAAAAGATGCTGTGACAGCAGTAGGAAAAAAAGTTCTCCTCTCAAAGTGGTTTTTAGAGGATGAGGACCACTGCATTCTTCCTTGGCTGCGTGCTGCAGGACTGAGCTGGAGTGACTGTCTTTCCAAGTAAAAGGAAACAGTAATTTTTCCTTCTCCACTGGCACCTTTGGCAGCCATGGGCATAAACCACTGCACTCAACAGGAATTGCTGCTCATCCGATATTCTCAAGCCTCCTGTGGTTTTACCTGAGATTCAGTTTTTTACTGCCATGAAACGGATGGTCTATCAACACACTTTACGTGGACTACCACGTAAAGGCCAGTTTTCATTTCTTCTGATTCAGACTGGCAACTTGCGAGTGAAACGGTGGGTATTCAGGTCATGCTACTTCTGTGGCATGATACCTCTTGATACCTATCTTTTGTTAAGATAGTCTGTTATCTCTTTTTAGCAGGGGCATTAAAATAGAACTTCTACAGAGAGTAATTCAGAATAAGGACATAGCTTCAGCACTCAGATCATGCCAATTAACCTTAATCTCTCTACTGGTTGTAGGTTACTGACCCTCTCTGACTAGGAGCCTCTCCACAGCTATGCCACATTCTTTGAACACTTGAACAGGCAGAAGCAGAACTTGGGACTAAGTTTTCAAGGCCTTAGAAATCCTAACTGTCCAGCTTCCACTCTGAGGTCAAAATAAGAACTCCAGACTTAGAAGCCTTCACTGTTAATCTAAGGAGTTCCTTTGAAAACGTGACTTTCTGTGGGGACAATGAATTTGCCTCAGAATTTTGTTTGTAGTTTTTCAAGAGCCATCCTAAAACCTCCATACTGTCATGAGAAGAGATGACTTATCTGGCTGCCCTTGCACAGAAGCGCACGCCCGCACAAACAGTTTGGTTCCATGTTGTTGCCTGGGGTGACATACAGTATCAGATGCAAATACAGGTGAGTATTTGAGTGGAATTCAGAAAGTGTATGCTTTTAAGGTAACATAGAGCCAAGTCCTTCTGCTACTGCTTTGGATGCAAATGCATTTATAATGAACTCTTGGTTTTGTATGTAACCCTTATCTTGCACTGTTATCATCTTTGTTGTAAAAAGCTTAGAGGTAAGCTTGCCAGATGATACGCCTCATCTGTGCTACCTGGATAAACAGTGTTAGCAAGAAACATGCAAACTGAAAAGCCACAGGTTCTTGACGAACAGGTACCAGTGCTTTTTCTCTGGCTAGTAAGGAGAAGGTCTTTGTGCTCTTTCAACAAGTTGGCAACCTTTTCTTGTTTGAAATTCTTGTGAAGTTGTTGGGAGGAAGCTGGGGGTGTGCAAACTGGGTTTTGGCATGCAGGTAAACTCAACTGGAAATATAACAAGGATTTCAATGTAATCTGCCAAGTGAATGTTTTTTACCAGAGCCAAAATAGAGCTAAATATTGTGTTGGAGACAGGTGTATTTGCTGTGAATGCTGCTCTTGCTTGTATCTTTTTTCTTGGATCCCTGCAGACTAGACTAGCAGTCAGAAGGAGAGAAGGTGAATAATGGGAAACTGCATCACTAGGACTTATCCTTGACAAGTTTGGAAAGAAGCAGCAACAGATAGAGCAAGGTGAGAGAGCCCTCTGGCATTTCGGCAGAGACCACTAGGTAGGAGAGAGCAACTTGTTCCAGAACCTTATCATGTTCTACCGAGATCTCTACATTTTCCTGTTTTCCTTTTTTAGGAATTTGCAGAAGGGAGCATTATTGAGTAAAGCACAAGGCTGGCAGCTTGGCTTCTGAAGTCCTGTCATTGAGTTCCTGTGGCAACACATGCAGTGTCTGCAGCGGTCACGTCTGAGAGTGGCTGACACTTCTTGGTCCCCAGACCAAGTCATTTTACCTGACTTGCATCTTTAGTGTTCACATCTCAAGGCCTTTTGAGTGTACAGGACACATCACTACTCCGTATTGGTGGGGACACGGGGTGTTACCAGCTCTGTCCCACTGCGGAAACATCCACAGGCCTGTTGCCAGCTTTGCTACCTGAGATGGAGAGGATGAGATCAGTAGCACTCACTGTGCTGGGTATGGACCACTCCCTTTTCTGCCATTCATCCTCTGCCTTGTGCTTCCTGGCAGGCATGCTGGTGCTTGCGGCTTCTGTGTGTTGGAGCAAGGTAAAGGGTAGAACTTGGCACTGTGAGTGCATGTCCTGGACCTCAAGCTGTAAGGGAGTTTCCCCAATGCCATTTCACCAACATAAGAGACAGAAGGACCCATGTGCCTTTTGCTGCCTGCCATGTGGGGTCTGTATGAGCACAAACTAGGAAGGATACTGCACCCTACTCTGCCCAAGCCTCGTCAGTCAATGAGGATAATTCATCCTAGTTACCCTGGCAGAGTCCAAGATGACAGCCTCTTCTGGCAGTTGGATAAATTCCACCAGACACAAGCCAGGAACTTCTGCTCTCTTCTGCTGTTTAAAAAAAATGGTGGCCTGAGGGGATCCCTCTTCATTATGGTTAATTCACCCTGACCCATGACCTGTCCAGGAACTTTAACCAGGCTTCAGACTCAGATGTGATTAAACAGACGTGGATTCATTCCACTTGACTTGTTGCTCTGTCTCCCAGTGGCAGCCTCCTTCCCTGCTCATGGTATTAAACTAGCTTCTTCTCCTCTCTCCTTCCTTCATCCCAGCCCCTCATGGCAGGTGCCAGGCAGTCCCAGTGAGAGCAGAACTGGCAGTCAGCTTTGCAGCCCAAACCCCTGCAAGCTTCATTTTGAAAAAAGTTTCTTTTTGAAACCCATTGTGAAGGGTTCAAAAAGAAGAAAATCCTTAAATGATTTGACAGTTTTATACAGCGCAGAACACAGGGAACACTTGTAGGGAAAGGACTGCAGAATACAGTGTAGAGACACCTGTGTAGGCCCCTGAGACACTACAGCAGTTGTTCTATTTATACTAATTTTAAAATGGTTGTTGAGAGGATACAGGGTTTCCAAGGTTGGTCCCTGCAGTAAATAATGGATGCTGATGTGCAAAGGATGCTGTGGCAGCCAGCTCTACCAAGATAATAGCACCTACAGCCATGTGCAGAAATAGGATCTAGGGTGTCTAAATATTTTTCTGACAAAACCTTGGGCACTTAGAGCTTCTCAGATCAGTGAGCAGGACCTGAGTGTCCAGTCAAACTGCTTTCTGCCTAGTCTTTACTCTAGGCAACCATTTCCCCTTCTGAAAGTCAGGCCTTATTTCCTCAGAGGTCACACAGAGTGCTTCCACCCTGTCACACTGGTTTGCTCCATCTCACATCAGGATCCTGCTATGTCAGTCATGCACATGAGCATTCATGTTTGCACGTTTCCCCCTTCCCTGACAAAAGGCATCCCAAGCATGGGGTAGAGAATAGCTCTAGTTGGCTCTGCTTTGAGCAGGATGGTGGACTCAATGGTCTCCAGAGACACCTCCCAGGCTCTGACAGAATCCACTGGTTCTGTCATTCTGTGACTAGGAAAAATGTAAATAGTACCAGACCTCAGTGGGTCAACAGAAAGCACTTGAGTATTCTTGGGAAGAGTATGTACAATGTAGTAGAAATGGGAAGTACTAAAGAAACCTGAAACAAGGAGGCTGGCATTGTGGTTGTGGACACCAAACTGAAGTAACTTATGAAGTGCTTCAGGGAAGTGGACAGATAGTAAAATATCCATGTATCCTGGAATAATGTCAAATTTATTTCAGGTTATTGGGTTTTTTCCATCCTGTGGCCCTGAGCATGTGAGGAATCTGCAAAGCAGAGCCATCACAGGTAGAGAAGCTTCACATGGTTCAGCAGGTAGCATCCATGTTGGTTCATAGATGGCATTCTTACTCCCTGAAGAGAAACCCTCCCTGCTCTGCTTGGCCAGAGTGATTTCTCAGATCCAGGGGGCCTAGGAGAGGGGACACACTTAGGCAGGAATTGGGAGAATCTCTGTGTTGGTGTAAAGGGTTTTGGGCTAGGCCAGAACATCCTGGGATCGGCCAGACCATTCTGGGCTTGAACATCCTGGAATCGGCCAGAGCATCCTGGGCTGGGCCTGAACATAGGGGAGAGTGGCCACCCAGAGGGTAACACATAGAGGCCAATCAGAGGGTGGCGATGTTCAAATCCATCCAATCCTGTTAGAACAAAAGGTGTAGTCTGTATAAACCGTGGAACCAACAGAAGAGGAGGCTCTGATAGTACAGAGATCTCTGACAGTAAAGAAGTTTTTGGCATGAAGCTCTGTGGGAGTCCGTGTCTTTAATCTCCACATCTCTGCAGAGGATTTCAGAGCACAAACACATGTAGGAATTTTGATACTAAATTCTGCCATGTGAGGTAGAAACACTCTCCCCAAAAAGTGCCCCAGATCAGCCAATCATAATAACTGGTGAAGTACAGCAGTTGTTGGGAAAAATGAGATGCCTCCTGCCCTGCTTTTCACTTCCCCACAGCGTTCTGGTGATGTGGGATCTCAATGCATTTCTAAAACACCTTTTAAAAACCAACTGTTTTCAATAGTCCAGAGTTCAGCTCTGAGCATTATAAATGGTCATGCTAATTAAATGCAGCTAAAATAGTGAAAAGGGTTGCAGGGCAGATTAAATCAATGGCAAAACACCCTTAGAGAGCACAGAAAGGAAGAAAGCGCTGATGTAGAAAGGTGATTTATGGCAATTCTCTGAAACAGAAGAATTACTGAGAATCTTAAGGAGAAAAGAGCTTTACGTTGGAAGATTGACGACTAAAAGCCATGGGGAAGTAATCCTTTCTGCATCAGTATGGCAAAGCTTCAGTCCTGGAAGCCTGGGAGACAGGTCAGTGTAGGTCAGTGCTTGCACTGGAAATGCTGAGCTGGGGAACTTCTCTGATCACCTCTTTCCTCCATGTTGCCTCCTCCCCACCCCCTGTTTGACAAAGGGAAGCCAGTGCATTTCAGTGTTGAGATTTCACACTGAGTGTTCAGCTCCATGATCCTAACCAAAGATTCCAGTGCTAGGCATCTTCATGCAAAGACAAAATAAGTTGCTCCAACTGTGGTGATTCTTACGCTAGCCTAGAGTTATCAAGCTATTAAATGTGGCTAGCATTGGGATGTGGTATCTGTGAGCGTAGGGGTTTTTTCTTGTTTTTTATCCTGTATAAGCCATTATCATCTTTTAACATAAAAACATTTCAAGGTCAATCTCATACACACACAACTGAGAGTTACTTCATGGCCCACCAGTAACTGCGTTAAAAACAGAGCGAGGATAAACTTTTATACAAGGTGGCATTTTTACACTTCCCTATAATCTGCAAACATTGTGTCAAAAGACTGTCACTCCATATCCTACACAATATGTAATATTCCAGCCCAATGTGTAATTCCATTGCAACACAGGATGGGGATCTGGGAAGAGTTAGTGTGTTGATTTTTGAAGGTTTTAAATTTCTTTTGGATGAATGGAGTTACACACTTGACCAACGATACTGTTATGTTTGGACAGGTATTTTATGACCATCACAAGCTGCAATTAAACATAGTTGTCTACCTTTAAAGATACTATTCTCTTTGTTTCAGGCAGCAGTTACTGCATATTGGATGTCATTTCAGTAGCCACTCTCTAGCAAACTCCCATGATCGCTGAGGTGAGCAGCTCGAGAGAGGCCGCCTTCAACACCTGAGCAGGGAAGCTCAGCGCCCAGGAGCCTC